>JAWWEQ010034132.1:0-21095 GCA_035583055.1 Torymus tubicola
AAAAAATATAGTTAAATTCTACGAAAAATTACAAGAAAAAAAGTCTATGTAAGATATTTCGAAATTTTGCTTCGTTTCTGCGTTAAAAATTAATCAAAATTCTGAATTTAGTGACGTAATTTTATCAATATTAACGGATTTTTTTGCTCAGAAACGAAGCAAAATTTCGAAATATCTTACATAGACTTTTTTTCTTGTAATTTATATATATATATATAATAATAATAATAATAATGTTAGTATCAACTTTACGATTACCCCTCTCGCTCGTTGGGCGTTACATTCCTGACGTCATCGCACTACATGAAATTCTCTGGATTGGAAGCGTGCTGTCGACGCGTCAGTCGTAATCCATTCATTACATCATCATTTGCGCGCGCGCCGTTCGCTTACGAGACGAGATTCAAAAACTGCGCGCGCGCATTTGCTCCTCTTCGCATATATATACACAGTATGGCATACATGTATTAGTTATGTGAACGTCATCCAATGAATTCGAATCTGTTAAACCACGCCGTGCTAACATATATAGACATTGCTCTGGGAGGCTGCGTGTTTATGTGTGTGTGTGCATGTGTCTGATTTCGACGCGCTCGTCGCAATCAAATCGATGACAGTTTTCGTAAATGGGTGGGTAGCAGCCGATGTGACGCGTGTGGCCATATATATTATATTATACTTTTTGTTGTGCGACGTCGCAGCGCGATGAGAGATGGGTAATGCACACAGTGTACTTCACTTCGCTTTTGTTAGAAATTGACGATTTCGGTTATTTCTGCATATGAAGTTTATGCTTGATATCGTGGAAAAAAATTGCAATGGTTTGAAAGGTTTTTTGGAAACTATTTAGTCAGTAGTAAAAAAAGATGCATAGAAAGTTAAATGAAAATGAATAATGTATTTGATTTGAAAAAGTGACAGATAATTGTCTTAAACTTTATTTCAAGGTAAATAATAAAATTGTATTGTGTCTGATGTTTTATTCAATTGTTATTTTGGACAATCAGGGGGCTAATGTAGTAGTACAGATAATTTGGCCTACAATCGAGTAATGAATAACTTCTTTCTTTTGCAAGTGTAAAGTTCATTATTTATTCTTGAATCAAAATGCAAAATTGCTGTTTTAATATTTAATAACTAAATTCTTAAGTTTTTTTTACGAATTTTAACGAAAAATACTGAAAATCATAAGATGTTTGGGAAAAACGCTCATTTTTGTCATTTTTTGCGATTTTCAAATGCACGTGTATGGCTTTGTATGAAATTGTTTGGTTTCAACCATCTTTAGCTTAAGTTTCCGTAAAAAAATTGATTTGACGATAAAAGTGTGTCACGAAAAAGTTATTTTGGTTCAAAACTTTTCTCGTCTCTCTCATGACCCATAGAACAAGAAAATAGTTAGTTTAGAGGCGTTTCCAAGTTCTTTTTCGTCGTTTTTACGACCTCTTTATGTAGGAGCGACTTTCCGTGAAATTCCACATATACGGATGCGTCTACGCGTGTGTATCTGTTTCTATATGTGTGTGTACAAAGGTAAGCTTTATACCTTCCCGTTTGTCACTCAAAGCAAACGCACTTCTCAGAAACAAGACCGATCCTGGAATACGCCCACTGGCCTGAACTGTAAAAATGCGCAATTTCATGCAACTTATTGTCCGCTCAAGCCAAGCTCTATCTCGGCGCGCACGTACGCTGCAGAGCCAATTATTTCTGTCGGAAATTCCACGGCTACGGAAGTGGAGCTCGTCCCCCATAGTGCAGGTTGTGGTAGCGAATTATATATTGCACAGAACTAGGGGTAGCTGACCAGGGAGAAACTTGAGCAGCTCTTTGTGCGGTGGTTATATGTACGCCCCGTTCCTTGTACGCTCGGAAATTAGGAAGCTCTTGAAGGGGGAGCTGAGAAGGAAGGAAGAGAGAGAGAGTTAGCTCAAAAGTGTTTGTACGAGAAGAGAGGGAGAGAGAGCGTGAGTGATTGTGCAGATTTGAAAGGGGGAAACGGACAGTGGAAGTTGGGAAGAGGAGTTAAGGAACGTGTTGGATGGTCCGGTGTGAAGTGTCTGGGTTTTATTGGCTGGAAAACGTTAATTTGCTTTTTGATTTTTTTTTCGAAACAATTAGAGTTTGCAAAGAAAAATATCGATCCATTTGGAGAAATAATAGGGTATACAAAAATAATTATAGTGTTTAGGGTTTGTTAATATGGGAAATTTTTTATTTTTTTACCAAGATGTATATGAGCGATTCTACAGATAATTTCCCACATTACGCCTTTTGTTCTTTATATCTTTTTGAATGTGAAAAAATATGTACAACCTCGATGGAATAATTAATTTATATTTTGACTGACAATGATTCGATTGTATATTATTAATCTAGACAGTGAAAGCAATTTAGAGCATTTTTCAAAATTAAAAAATGTTGATTCCTTTAAAAGTTACATGAGTTTGGAGTTGTTTTTTACCCTTTGTCAACATTTTTCGTATATTTTAATCTCAATTTCAAACTCGAGTAACATTCAAAGTAATCAATATTTTCTAATTCTAAAAAATGGTCTAAAAAGCTCTTACTCTATAGATTTATTTTCCTTTTTCTAAGTTTATATTAAGTTATTTTTGAAGGAACGAGTCAGAACAAAACTAGAGCGTCTAAATAAAAATTTTTTAATTAATTACATCAAAAAAATATGTTATTTAACCAAGCATATATTCATATTTTTGTCAAATTTGAAAAGGCCTAAAGAACAAAAAAAATTGAATTATTAGTAAAATCGCTTGTATAAAGACGAAATAAAGTTTCTATATAGTACTTTATGCAATAAGCGCGTAAAAAAAGTGATTCATGCTTGACGATTTTTCTTACGTGAAGTGTCACGATTAAAGAATATCGCGGATGCTTGAACTCGCTTTGCTCGGACAACAAAAATACCAGTGTGAGAATTACGCATAACGTATTCCTATATTCCACAACTTTGCGCCAAAGAGATTTTTCCTAGAAAGGTAAAGTACGCAAACGAAGCTATGTGAGACATTCACACGGGTATATACATAACCTGAACGCATGTGTTACGTGTAATATTTCTCGCATACAACGAGCCCAGAGACAGGCATTCTATTCGAAAAGATAAAGAAATAAATATTTTTTATTATATTTGAATAATTTTAATAATAATCTTTAGATTGAATATTTTTTTGAGGTAAAGATCTGCAAAAAGCTTGGCCTTCCTAGAATAATTCCTTAACTTATGAATATTCTTAAGCATCTAAATCTTCTCAGATAATTAAGGGTTCATCACCACTTTATCACTTTCAAAAATTCGATATTTTGTTTTAATGGATTTCGAAAGGAAAGCGTAAAAAATGCTGTGCAAAAATTTCAAAAATATCTGATCATTGCAAGCGTGTGTTTTGTCGAGTTTAGTTTGGCGCACTCTACGGCGTGCAGGTCGCGGCTTCAAACTTTAAACACGTTTTTCTCAAAACCACTTTTTTCCGGTTAGCGTGCATGATTTCTCAAAATGTATTCAACCGATCATTACCAAATTTTCACCACGTCTTCGTCATATGTATGGCTATCTCCGGAACTAGGATTACATTAAAATTTCAATTTTGACTATATTTATCAACCGAAAAAAAGCAAAAAAACCCGATTTTTCAAAACGATTTTTTTGAACAGCCGGAATTTTGTTATTTTTGCATGAAATTTAATTGTCCTAGTTCTGTCGATAACCATAGTCCTACTGAATCTAAATATTTTGAATTTTGTATTTCCGATGATTTCACAACATCCATTTCTTAGAGACGCCCAACGATTGTTACAGTTGTACATAAATAAACAATGTAAAATTAAAAAAAAATTGTTTCCTATACCTCAAGGGTGCCTTTATTAAACCCAAAAAGATTCATACCGATATCTGTTATAGAAACTATAACAAAAATTCATAATTATAACTTAAATTTTAAGCTTGTAAAGTGGTATGAACCATTAAACCAATGCATTGCTGATTTTAAAACATTTTCTCACCATTTAAATTGTAATATTCAAGATTATTAAATCAAAAAAGAAGACAATTTTTAACTTATCCTATGTAGAATTATGTGCTCACCGACGTTCTCGTATTTTCCAAAATTATTAATTATTCGGAATATTTATTTGGCACTCTTGTCATACGAAATTCTCTATATTATATGATTGCAATAATTAAAAAAAAGTTGCCAAATCAGTGTTTTTTTTTACTTACTTTATCCATTGTTTTCTTGTAATTTAATTTAAAGTTATCATAAAAAATGAGAATATAAAACACTTCAAAAAATAATATAAAACGCTTCTTTGTAAGCAGTCATACCGAAAAATTTTGTTATGTCACTAAAACATTTAATCACAATGTAACAACGAAAATTAAATTAAAATACTTACAACGTTATCAAGAGAATAATACGTTTATTTAAACAAATGAATCATGTAATCATTACAATATCACGTTAATTGATTTAATTAATTTTGATTTTAATTAAATATGTAAAAGAAGAGGATACTGAAGTGGGATGAAAAAAGTCATTTTTCATTTTGTATTATAAAGGGTTCTTTAAAGGATAATTACTCAGAAGTATTTTCTTCAAAGAGTAATAACATAATTTGTAATTTTTTTCTTAATTATATTTACATAGGTTTAAACGGAAAATCAAAATATCAATATTTTATGTTTACTTACAACAATATTTTTGAAATTCTTTTTGTAGTAGTTCCAATTTTATACATACAATGTCTTTCAATTTTCTAAAAAAATTACGAAGCGATTTTAATTTCAAAATGGGTTTATGCGATTGTTAGATCTATTTTCCTGTATAAAAAAGAGATGAACTTGAGATTGTCATCTCTAATGTTTGTGATTGGTCGATTTGACATGGACATTTGAAGTTTGATTGGCTCATAATTTCTCATGTTAATTGACTTAATTTTTGACATGATTAATTAATTTTATGATTTAATTTTATTATGATTATCAATATTATTATTTTATTTATAAATTTGTATTTTAAATAATAAAATTTAAAAAAAAATAATTAATAAATGTTATAATATTGTAGTAGTGTGTAATAGTATTTTGACAAATGCTCGTAAATGCTCGTCTCATAACGTCACTAAATTCGACCGTATAAGTTGTTTTCTCCTATATAAAAAAGAGATGGATTTGAGATTGTCACCTCTAAGGATTGCAATTGGTCGATTTGAAATAACATGTAAAATTGATTGGCCTACGATACAGGGCGCGTGCAGCGCTCACAAACACTGCTAGTCATAATAAAAAGATTATTATTATTAGGTATTTAAAATTTCAAGAGTAAGAGTTTTATTTAAAAATTTGAAAAATATAGTATGTGTCAAGTTGCAAGTATATAAAACATAAGTGCTGTCCGAAACTTCTAGTTAAAAACAAATTGTAGTTTTGAGTAAAAATAAACATTGATAATTTGGTATTTCATTTAAAACAATGTAAATAGACTTTCGCAAAATTGAAAGTAACGAAAATGCCTTCTTTCCTGAATTGATGCAAAAATACAACTCTTTTTTCTATTTTTCACTACCTATGGCTGAGCTAACGGTTTAAGGTCTAGAGGCCGAATATAGACACGTATTCTATCAATACATCTTAACTTAATTATTGTACTAGCAACAGATACCTCGCTCGCTGACGATCGCTGGGTTGTATTTTGATGGTAATTTTATTGCATATACATGTATGTTAAATAAATATAGAAGTACATCTTAAAATAAATACACTCAAAACTAATAAAAAAAATATATATTCAATGCTGTTTTAGAAAGTTTGAAAGAAAAACAGGAACAAGGAGGCAGTGGAAAAAGTTATTTACTTATCATTCTAATAGATCACTTGAAATTTTCTAATATATACCATTTTTATGCGTAGTTTGGACGGATATTGCAGCGAATTTATTGAAAAAAGAAAAAACAGTACATACCACATTTAAATTACCTTTGAATATAACTGAGAGTACCACATATAACATGAAACATAATTCAAATGATGGCAAAAAATTTAAAGAAGTACAAATTATAATATGGGATGAAATATCCAGGACATCTAAATTTGCTTTGGAAGCCGTTGACCGCCTTCTTCAAGAAATGTACAATCACGATCGAGATGCCGAATGCAGACGCATGACTAACCTGTGGATTTGATGCGATAGTTAAGAAGCTATTTAAGGATATCTTCGATTTATACTTTTTACTGAGATGTATGCCAAATAATTTTTGATCGATTTTATCTTTTACAGCTAATATGAAAGATCGCCAGTTTACTGAAAAGAACGAAGATGAGTTGCTACGAATATTAAATGAAAACGATAAAAATACGTAACCGATATGAATATTAAAATATTTAAAATAAGTATTTAAAACCTATTAATGTATTTTTTTCACACTTTTTTAAACCCTTTTTTAAAACCCTCTTTAACCCTTTTTAAAACCTTTTTAACCATTTCTTTAACCCTTTTTAAAATGCTCCTTTCATTAAAAAACATTATACCTATAAGGCTGGGACCGGAGGATCGGATATATTACCTATAATATATATTACATATTACCTATAAGGCTCGGACCGGAGAACCGAAGAAAATAGAGGTATCACTTTAATATAATGTAAGATAAGATAAGATTTAATATAATGTAAGATTTGTTAGAAAATTGAGTAAAAAATGTTTTCTTTTTATTTTAGGCACATTTATATTTTATTAATTAAATTTTTGTTCACCACCATAAAAAAGTGAATAAAAACTTTTCAATTAAAAGATTATTAGTTTATATCTTAAAAAGAAAATGATTTTTTCATTTTGTTTTCATCAAAGTCTTACAAGCACTTCCTTCGTAATTTTCTAAATCTAAAACTTTCACAAAACCAGTTCAACCAGAAAATCCTCGGGTCCTCGTTCGTCTCTCTTCAGTGGAAATTAAAATACGTGGGCGTCGCGGCGCTTTGAAGCTATATACAGCGGCGAGTGCATTAGCAGCTTGAGTATATAACGTCGAAACGACGCTCGTCCCCTCTGGTTATGACGTATGGACGCGTATTTTCCCGTCTCTCTGTCTAAAATGTGTTTCTCTCGCTCTGACGTGCGCGCGCGCCGAACGAAATAAGGTTAAGCGCAACCGGGTGATCGAACGATTGGATTATAACGAGCGGCTCGCAGCGGGGAACGTCGGGTGTACGGAAGCCCACGCATCAGTGACGACTATTCGAGAGGGTGTCGTGGTATAGGAAAAAGAAGAGAGAGAGAGAGAGAGAGAGAGAGAGAGAGGGAGAAAAAGAGCAGTTCTTTCCCTTGATTGGGGCGCGACACGATTTACTAGTCGCTTGCCGATTGTTTTCACGTCGGCGACGAGACTGATCAATGTGTTTAGCTGGTTTTATCAAATGTAACGTATCTATTTTTGGAAGGGTCGTTTATTAACTGTTTTTTTCACAAACAGATAGGTTTTGTTAAAAAATTGAAATTTAAGACGTTTTTTTTGTTTCTTTTGGTATAGTAGAATGTCATCATCAAAGTTAAGCATGTTCCATTACTGTTATTATTTGGCCGAGTGTGGCCAGTTGATTGCAGTAACAATGGTCATCAATATGGGACATTCTTATACAAACTGTGAAATACAATAAATATCATAATTTGACATGCGTCCTTTCAAAACTGTCAAAGACATTATAATTAGGGAAAAACGATTATATGCGTAGAACAGGCCACAGGGCACAACTACGTTATCGTCAGATTTGGCATTTTTTTATCATGAAAAATAGATTGAAACCACTTACTGATTGACGTATAAATTAACTTTATTTTTCAATTTTTCTTTTTTTCAGTTTCAATTGCTAATGTTAATGTTGTGATTTAAGTCAAACTAAATATTAGTAAATAAGACAACGCACATTACAGTGAAATATATTTACTTTTGTCTAAACTTAAGAACGTTCTCTGGCTTAGCTTTATCAATATCACTAAAATTATGATCTTAAAATTGAATCTTATTTATGATGAGTACCGTCAAGAAATGTGAGTTTTCACAGACCTTTCTTAACTAGGTTTTGAAGTGACATTTATTATAATAAAATTCTGACAAAACCTCGGATATATAAATGAAATAACAATTTATGACGTCATTTTGCAATATTATAGCTTATTCTTAAAATGAATAAATTTTCAAATGTCCTTTTTAATTTTATTTAATTTACTTATTCCGTAAAAATTCTAAGCGAGTCATAAATCGTAAATCTCTTCCGTCTAATAAAACTGTCACGTTTGCTCCTATTTTCTCAAAGTACTTCGCTGAATCGTAAAAAAGCTTATTTAAATTTTTATAAGTCTTTTTTAAGCCTCATTAATTATAAACTCTGAGTAATTTATTTTATTATTTACCATAGGGAAACTTATAGAAAACGTATGAAGCATTTTCCAATCAAAAATTAATTTTACGATTTTTTATCACGTGTAGTGAACTGAAAAATAATAAAATAATGCATTTACTGTCTAGATTGTGCATCAAAAATTTTCATTCATGTCCATGACACATCACAATGCGACACGGTGAATTCATTTATGAAAGTGACATATGCTCACTTTTAAGAATTTGTATATCTGTATTTACAATCTTCCACAGTTTTTTATTTTTTATTTTATAGTTTTTTCTTTGTAGCAAAATGTTTAATTATTAATTTTCAATGTTGGGTATGTTATAGTGTAATAATATTTATGTAACTATTAGTGTTTCATTTAACATTATTTGAAATTAATTTTTTTGTTATTAATAATTAGTATTTATTCATAAAAGTAAATCTTAAGGTACAGTTGTAATTAATAAAGAAAAAAGAAATTATAAAATAAATGCAAGAAATGTAAAACAATAAAAGAAACAGTAAACGCCGCACTTAGCTTCTCAAGACAAGGCTGTTCGAGATTGTGGGTTCGAGTCCCCGTCACTGCTGAATTCCGGGAGACGTTTTTCCAAAAAAATGTCTACTGGTTTTTTCAATTAAAAAAAAAAAGAGTCCATCATTAATAAGGTGTGCACCTTCACACTTGGATTTATGCAGCCAAAGCTTTGAAACGTAATACCCTCTAAGTCACCTCTCTATCTGATTTCATGCAGCATTTATAATAAATCGTAGAGAATAAACAGAAAATTGACATCTTTTGTGATAACAATAAAAAATTACATAATAACATCATTTTATTGGTTATAAATTTTTTCAATAAAGAATTTCCACTCAGTTTTTACTTTTCTTTATTCTAGAATAACTTTAAAGAAGCGAGCGAGTTTAATATTTTATCTATATATTTAAACGACATTCAAATTTAATATTATAAGTTATACAAAATAATACTTTTATCTATTCACACTAAAGTTCAAATGTTCGTTGGATTTACTCCATATAACTGATTCTACATATGCGAATAAAGGTTGAAACTCGGATTCACACATAATACTTGATAAGGAGAATTATCGGACATTCTGGGATCATATAACAATCAAAGGATCTCTGTACAAATGAGCTACTTAGGATATTCTCCCTCTCCCCTCCATCCACACATTCGCTTGAAACTCACAAAAGTATCCACCTTAATTCCTCGGATAATATGAGTCTGGCATTGGATAAAACTTTTCGCCGATCCATCAAACCAAAACGGCGGCTCGCGCACGCGACCCACGCGCCAGATGTCGAAATGAAACTCTTTTGCTCGTCTGTCCGTGACTTCCTCCTTTAATCCTCTCTCTCCCTCTCTCTCTCTCGCTCTTTCTCTCTTTCCTTCTCTCTCTATCTCTCTCTCTCTCTTTCTCTCTCTCTCTCTGTCTCTGTCGCCAAAAAACAAACGTTTGTTTCGTCGGAGGCGACTGTCCTGCCGTACGTGGGCGCAATCATTTTGACAGCATCGCATGATGATTAATGGCCGAGGAGCCTCATTACTTATATTTCAACGAACGAAAGGTGTCTCTATATAAATACTCGTATTCACGAGCGATTTCGGGAACGGACTCCGAGTGTAGAGATCTTGTTCGGCCGAGCGAAAAAAGATGGATCGCTGGCTAGTCGGCACTCTGTCAGAATAAAGAGGCGCGTTGATGGATTTACGCCTTTACGCTCTCTCTCTCTCTCTCGCTCTCGCTGTTCGTTCGAAATTGTAGACTCGTTCGTTTATCGGAGGAAACATGAGTAGACGTGCGCGCGATGCCCTTTGTACCATGCTACTATTTTTTTTGTTTGAGATTTAGTGACGCATGTAGTGGAGAACGAAGGGGTTTCAAATATTTTACATCCAAGGGAGGGTAAAAAGGAATAAAATGAAGTTAGTATTTCTTTTAAAATATTCAAGTTTGTAAAAACATATCACAAAGTCATTTAAACTTGCTTTGTTAAATATCTATATATATATATATATATATATATATACGTGTAAGAGATTCGGGCTATCTGCGGATTTCGGTCGATAATTCAAGTATAAGCTTCAACAGTCACTCCGAGGAGAGAGGAAACAAAAGGAACCTAAACTGATTGAAATTTGAGGCGATCATCTAGACAGAAGTAAAATACTGCCGATACTTAATGATAACGATATCAACTCATTCGCGAAGTTTATGCCCGAAACATTACATTGAGTTTTCAAAGAATAAAAGGAATCACTTTTATAAATCAAATTTGGCTCAATAGCGTACTGGATCTGTTATATGCTTGAACAAATTTCGCTTATTGATTTAGAAACGTTGTTTAATTATTTACGATAGTATATCCAAGAAAGTATTGGGTATAGGATACGCCAAGACGTAGCGTTCTCGTCACTTTGGTGTATTAAGTATTATTTAAAAAAACAAAGAGATAAAGAAAATATTACGTGTAATTTAAATTCAATTGAACGGTACTTGATTCGCGAGTAATGATAATTCCATTTGTCTGGACAATGGACGATTTTGGAGACCAATAAAGGTCCTCACTAGGAGTCGTTCTTCTCACATTTCGACAAAGCTGTTCATCTCTCATTTCCGGAACACGACAGAGGAATCTAGAAATGGGGCCACTCGCCCGACGACGCGTCGCTGCGTCGTTACCACCACACCTGATAAGTAAGCCCGCCACAGTAATTGCGATGTGAAATAGCTGACGTGCTGTGCAATTTGTGCATTAAACTTTGACGACCCCAACCCGAACTGTACGCAGATAATGCAAGTTTTTGAACATAAAATTTAGACTCCTGATCAGCAACCGCAAGATTTCTTGATCTTCTAACATTTTTTTCTTACCTTTGTTGGTGTATATTATCTTATGTTTATGTTATTTTTTCTTTGCACATATATCTTTTTTTATTATATTACACATATATCTATATAGTTTGAAAATTCATGTATATCTCAAGATTATAGTTCTTTAATCATCATCATCATCATAATTTCTTAAAATTTATGTAAATTTATAATTTTATATTCCATTTTTTCTATTCATTATTCATAAACAAAATGATTAATATTTATAAATTAACGTGCACGAGTGTGTCAATGTGCGCCGAGATCACAATTTTTGGTGAAATAATTTTACTGAAACAAAGCTCATTCTTTTTGTTTTTATCGGATTAAGAATTTTTTTTTGAAATTTGGTGTATGTATTTGTGTTTTATTTTAATTTGTTTTAACGATGGATTATGATAATTGATTGATTTAAAGTGTTAAATGCTTCTAAGTTTATTAAAAGAAAAATGTAAAATTTATTAATTTACTTTACAAATTACAAATGGATGTTTGAAATGTTACGAAATAGTTTATAAATGATGAAATAATCCAGTAACAAAAATATTGTTGATACCTAAATAATAAATTTCATTCAATGTGTTGGAAATTTATTTGTATTTTAAAAGAGCATTACTTTTGGAATTCCAGCGATGTACATTTTTTTCAGGAATTTTTTAATTCTGAGTTAGAGTGCAAATTCTTTTAATTCAATTAAAAGAATTAAAAATTAAGATTTTCATTATGATTGTAGAGAAAACCGCATACCATCATGAAATCGTTTAATCGACAATTTGTTTAATAAATGTTGTAATTTAAAAGCAACTTAGTTTAAACAAAAAATTTAGATTGTTAGAATCAATTGTCTTCACACTTTAAACAGAGAATTGTAGAATCACCAAAAAAGAATGTCCCGCAACCGAATCCGCAGTCCCTATTAGCATCTATATCAGTCACAACGTGCATAACGAGCGCTGCGCGACCCTTTGTACTGTAATTACATAGCGCAGCACCTATACAAATTGTGGTGATTCGTCAAAGCCACGTCAGACGCCTTATTTGAAAAAAAAGAATAAACAAATGTTAAAGGGCAAAAAATCGTGTCTTTCGAAGAGCCGCGCAGTAAAACGGTTTAGTTATTCCAATCACGAAGAGAGTGCCATTCGCCTCGCGTATAGTTCTCTTGCCCGCATCTCGCTTTCTGGAGTCTTTTTCTATATGCGTCGCGTGGTAGGAAAAATGTAACGCCAGGGCGCAAGTCCTTTCGTAACGAGGCCACGTATTTGCGCTCTCGCAAGAGCTGAATGGAGCAATTCAACTTGTCTGCTCTCCCTCTCTCTCTCTCTCTCTCTCTCTCTCGTCCTATCGTGTTCAGTGTCTTCGCTCCTGGTATAGTGGAGCGACTTTATGTGTTGGCGTTTATATATATGTATATACGGCTATGAAACGGACGAATTTCAAAGGTTGGAATGCTCACGCGGCGCAAAGAACGTGTATGATACGTGACGATGAGAGAAAAGGCTAGATGGTTAGATTTGTCTTGTACTCTATGAGCTGATTTCACTGGAGGAATTTGTGGCATGGCACATATATTAGTTAGAATTAAATTTTATTTTACATTCTTTAAGTATATACGGAAATGTCGGAGCAAAATTGAATATACGAGGAAAAATGCGTTCACATAAAAAACAAGATACTATTAAAATGAAAAATTTAAGAACATATTTTACACTGAGTCACGCAGTGATATATTATATGCATATATTGTAAAGAATAATTTTGATAAAGAAATGAATATTTATATTTTTTAACGAATCAAAAGAGTGTATTGTATATGAAATATATACCATTCCCAAGATTCTTTTTTAATATTGTCTAACAAGGAGCGCGTACTTTCCAACAAGCGGATTTTAACGGGGCTTTGTTATTTGATTTCTGCTATCTCAAAAAAGGCTCAAGATAATAATTAAAAAAATGACAAATTCAATCGTTCAAAAAAAATGTTGTTACTCCATATTTAATTGCATGTATTTTTCTAAAAAAAATCAATGATTCTCAATGAAATAAAATTTAAATTTAAAACTTTTTGTTGACTTTTATAATCACTTTAACTAGTTCTTGCATGTTTGGAATTGTGAACACTGGGCTTGAGTTTTAGATACGTATCAAAAAACGATTTTTAAAGCTCCGTTAAAATCTGTCCGCGCAGGGTATGCACTCTCATCGTACGTATCACGAATTGTCAGATTAATGTCTCTAATCCTTATTACTAAGAGCAATATAGGAGCTTCAAAAAAATAGAGAACAAATGTTATTGTAGCAGTTTTGGTCTTTTTTCCATTTAGAATTGAATTTCTAAATTAATTGCGAACAAAGTTGATTAGTGAAATCAAAAAATGAATTACGTGAACTCTGGAATTTCAGTTTTCAGAACCGATGCTCTCCCACATAAAAATGCCCACGCGAGTTTTTCATTGACTCGGCCTCATAGCGCAAATGCTCACTGACCCTAGCCGCGATGTCAGGCAATCCACACTACAAACGTTATGCAACACAATTGAATTTCTAAATTTTTTTAACAAAGTATTTTGAAATAGTTTATATAAACATAGTTTTTTTGTTTGGTAAAGTTGTTAACAAACTTGACAAAAGCTTCGTCAATTACTTCCTATTTTTAGCTTTATGAACTACATTTCTTTTGGTCAATATTCATTAACAAATAACAATAATAAAAATGGTTTTAGTCATTTTTAAATAAAATAATTAAATAGAAGTCAACATAAAGAAAAAAACCTAAGTTAAAATATTTACAACAGTTGATTTTAATCATCACCTGGGCTCTTTCTTTTGAATTTTGGCAGAATAAATTATAACAATTTCATAGAATTTAGAACAATTTAAGTTTGTAATGTTTTTTTTTGTAAAAAGAAGATTAACTTAAAAGTGATAAATAACTTGATTTTTTCGTATGAAATTTCTAGCTATACATACATTTGGCGTAGGGCTGACCATATGTTTATTTTACTACTTATAGTATAAGTAACGTTCTGAGATAGTTTCCGTAAAGCAACAACTTTCTAACATCGAATGGGTCTATTTTCAAGACGAAGTTTTAAACACACTTTACAAATTCATTTAAATTATAATAAATTAAATAAAACTAAATCAATTGTCGATTGGTTCAGTCTTTTTGTGCAAAACCTAGTAGAGAAAGTCAATTCATTTATTTCAATAAACGAATTCTGTGACATGAAAGTCTTTACGTCTTAAGAAGATATATATCGTAGTCAAATATTTAAAATCGATTTTGGTATTGCTCGAAACATGTCAATACGGTTTATCTTTCTTTTCTTATAAGATTTCAGCCAATACTGCGATCTTATATATTTCTATTTATAGCGGGACTTCTGAACCGTTGAGGACTCTTTGTTTACAGTGGTGCAAAGCGAGTTTAGTACACGTTATAAGGTTTCCATTACTTTTCGATTTTTGTTATTTTTATAAATCAAAGTATTTTTACAAGAAAAAGATAAGTAATTGTTGTTAAGTCCATACTAGAAGATGCTAGTGATTTTCAGCAAAAGAATTTTCTTTCTCTTATTAATAATTGTCTCTTTTGATTCGATAGTTGTTTATAGTTTCATAATATGTTAACATTAAAATTTTCTTCCCAAAAATACTTTTCCTTCTAAATTTTCATCAACCAAATCGTGTTTTTATTAAATTCTCAAATAGTATACTGTATCTTGGAGCGGTTGCGAAAAATAACGAAAATCTTCGTGGTACTGTAATAAATGTAGAAAAAAAATCACAATTACTTACAAAAGTAATTTCAGCGAAGAATAACGTCCTACATCCGGCCGGTTCTATTTTAAAAATTGGACGAAACAGCTACGTGCTTGCCCCACCTTATACAACCGCCCACGCGCACCTCTGCAGCAGGACGAAACAATTTTTTGACCCACATCCACATTTCCTTCTCTCTTTCCCGCACCTTAATCTCTTTTTCCACATAATGGCCTTACGGCGCAGTTTTCGGAATCGTTAATTCCTCCGTCTAAGGCGCTTATCCACACGACTGAATGAGATCGCGCGGGGATAAGACGCGCGCGAGTTTCTTTCGCAAGGCTATCTTTGAAAGCTTTGTCGGAGTATTATGCACACCTATCGGGACTCGTCCATTCATCGGACGCTCGTTCCCTCGCCCATACCTTGTTCTTTTAGCAATTGAGTCACCCTCGGCTGCATTTCAAAAGTTCTTCCTCGTCGTGGGCGCGTTTCTTCGTTTTAACACTGATGCGAGTGGAAAGAAACGATTTGCATACTTTTACTTTCTTCGAAAGGTTAACTTTTCTCGAAAATAATAGTATATGGGTAATTTCAGGTCGACTGAGTAAGGTGAAAATTTTAAAATTGCTCAAAATTTGTAGACACTTAGTTTTTTATGAAAAAAACATGTTCCTAAATTTTTAGAGCAATATTTCAATAATTACAAAAGTTACTGCATATCAAAAATTGTTATTTTTTGCAATTTTTGGTGAAAACTCAACTTTTGCCATTTTTTACTCAAAATCTTAAAACTTTTTGTATAGAACATTGATTGGGAAAAAGTTTGCATTTTACCTCTAGAATGTAGTCATATTTTTTTATGACCCTTTTTGAAAGTCTCTGATTAGCTGCGTTTCCTTTTCAGAACCTCTTCAGAAAAAAGCTATGAATTTTTAAAAGATGTAAAAATAGTGAAAAGACCCTCTTTTTGATATGACTAGCGGAGTCAAGTTTACTTATTACTGACTTTCATGTGTTTATACCACAGAATTTTGTTTTTATGCTGCTTCTTCAATAGAGTATGATTATATTTTACACCACAGCTGTAAAATATAATCATAAAATTATTCATTGCATTAATAATATCAAACTATTGCAGGTAGCCCGTATAACACATGGCAAGAACTTGTTTGTTGACAAATTTATTCTCTTTACTACTTATAAATGTATAATTGTTTTCTAGACAGTATCTAAAGTATCAATTTAACTAATTAAAATTGTAAAAACCATAATATTATGTATAAGTAGAATAGTTAAGGTCGTGATGTTATAATAATAAAGAATAAATAGTGATAAAATAGGTTTATTCTTTATTATTATAATATCATGATCTTAACTATTCTCGCAAAAGTTGAGTTTTCACTAAAAATTGCAAGAAATAACAATTTTTGATATGCAATAACTTTTGTAATTATTGAAATATTGCTCTAAAAATTTAGAAACATGTTTTTTTCATAAAAAACTAAGTGTCTGCAAATTTTGAGCAATTTTAAAATTTTCACCTTGCTCAGTTCACCTGAAATTATCCATATATACTCGTTTGAAGAAAAAATGTGTGGACCAATGAGACATAAATATAGTTTAAGAATGCGAGAAACGGAAAGAGAAATACAGAGGGGGAAAGGGATATAACTGATGCACGTCAGAGAACATGATCCTGCTCTATTTTACAATTTTAATATGGATGTTTTTCCCTGGGTCTGCGAGTGAGCAAAGGTCGATCTCGTGTGCTTTAGCGATTTACAGACGTGCACTTAATCTCCCGGAATCTACGATATTCACGTCATCGCTGCAAGCCATGTACCACATATATGTTGATTTTTATATTTATAGGAATATATCTATATTTATTTGAATTGATAGAATATTGACATATATATAAAATGAATAAAAACTATAATGTTTTCTATGTTTTATTTATAGAAATGCGCGTTCAAATAATATTCCTATATTATTATTTGGCTTTGTAGCGATATTTTTACAACCATATACCACCGAGATTATAAATACGCTATCCTAACCTGAGTATGATGCGTTCTGACCTTTCGTGTCCGCGTTACGAACCGTCAATTTTTCAGCCGATTCCTTTCTCTTCGCTTTCAGTTATTGTGCCCTTAAATTTTAATGAAGTACGTTGCGAAAATTTATAGATAGATTGAGCACACACGGTGATCAAGAAAAAAATTATTTTTTATAGTTCATTGCAACATATAGAAAAGTTGGTGTTACGTAATATAAGGCAAACCTACATGATAATTTTTGCCTCGCAAAAGTTACAGCTACGTATATTATTACCTCTAGACGATCACACTTTTGCTTCTAATGATAATCTCTACAGAATAACTTTAGGTATATATATATATATATATACGTTTTAAATTCAGAAAGAATATTGTATACGATATGCGGAATACGTATATAAAATTTCATTTGAATTCGACATTACTTGCGAAATATTTCAAGTGAAACTAAGCCTCTGTCAAAATATTGACATGTGGCGAATAGATATTGATCGATTTTGATTGAATAGGAGTTTATATTCTTTTTATTTTTCTAACACCAATATTTGGAAATATTTCTCTGTTGTCAAATATGGTTTTCAATTATTGCATAATATTAATGGCTCGATTTTTGTTAATTCTGTTTTTTTTTTAATTTGATAAAGTTAATTTTACTGATATACTATTAATGCGCATAATTTTAATTTAAGAAATTGGAGAATGTATTAATTCATTGCGGAGAAAAAACTTGCGGATCTTTATACGCAGCGTGTAGAAATCAATCCCTTCAGCCTTCTTGATTATAAGAATACTCAGTAAATTTCCTTCTTCATACACTTGGCTGAGGGTACCGTAGTTTCATAAAAAATGTTATGAAAATCAAAAAGTATATAAAAACATTTGCGTATGAAAAAGTCTTACTGTGTTTAATTAATGTGTATATGTTGTTCCCATTGATATTTTAAAACAAGATTCAAAGTGAAAAGTGAAATTAATTAATTTATTAAAATAAATCTTTTTTTCTATTCACTTTGAATATTATTTTCAAAATTTATGGGAATGAATATACATGTTAATTAGATACATTAAGACTTTTTTGTACGCAAATATTGTTATCCCTTTGACTATCATAAATTTTCTAAAATTACATAGAAGCGCGAAATGTGCTAGTCTCCGCGAGGAATTTGAGATGTGCTAGTCTTCGTAGGGAGCAACGGTATGTATTTGTTAGTTTCTCTAACATTCAGGAATTCCCTGGAAGGTTCGATGAGCTTTCATGTACTCTCATTTCGTTTATTTTTATCCTTTATTTTCAAGTTCTTTAAAATAGTATGTACTGTTTTGGGCGTACTTGAGATTGGCCGTTTTAGTGGCAATCAGAATAGCTACGTTGTGAAACTAAGCTGCATTGACGACCATAACACGTATTTCTGTAAAGAGAGATTGAAGCGTATGAGTCTATAGAAGCTGAGTGGGCGCGCTCATGCGTAGGTTATTCGAATGCAAGTCTTTGAACAAGCAAGAATAGTTTCAATTCCTTATTTCAACCCAGTTTTATAATTTTATCTAAAGCAAAATAAAGACAAATATGTATGCGAGATTATTGTTAGAATTTTCAAATTCTACTCTGACCTATCCGTCCCTTTTTATGCGTGAATCTCAATCACAGCGTGATGTCCGCTACTATTCACTTTTCTTCACTTGCTTTCGCACTATTATTAGTAAATTATGGTGATCATAAAAAATGGCTGCATGTGTTTTAAAGCTTTATAAATTTACTGATTTTGGATTTACGGATTTTGGAATGTTTCTTGTAGCCTTTGCTTTTCACTCGTATTAATTATTGAGCTAATGTTTCTTTTATACTGCTTCTCTCTAACATAAGTAAGTCATACTCATTTATTTTCATTTTTCGATTGCCAAAATCTGCGTACTGGCACTTTTCCCTCAATATTTTTAGAAAACTCTTTTGTAAAACAATTAACAAATTGAAAGCAACTTTGAAGATTTAAGATCTTTTTTCAAATTTGTTATTTTTGTTTGATGGACAAAAGTGACTTTTATATTTAAGTTTTTCTCTCAACTTCTTTAATATAAAAAACGTTATTTTTATTTTTTATTAATATTTTTTATTTTTATGATATTAAATTGCTAAAAATAAAAAGTACAATTTCACAAGTTGAGCTTTATGATAATAAATAAAGTTTTAGGAAGCTACCAATGAACTAACGGTAATTTTCTTAATTTACTAATTATTGTAATCATTAATTTATTGTTATCAATTCATTTTCGTTATAAGATTTACACGTATTATGGACAATTATAATTTATACTCGCAACAAAGCACACAAAGTCGAATATGATTTCTTTTTTCAATAAAATAAAGTTTATTTATTATATTTCAAAATTAATTATGATAGTTTGTTTGAATCTTTTATAGATGTTTTAATGACATAAATGTATACATTGTGCAAACATTTTAAAGGGCCACCGAAAATATTATGTTCATAACCCGATCTGCCACTAAAAATGTCTATGACTTAAAAATTTATGAATATAATATTATTTTAACTTCAATCTTATACATTGTCTGCCGAAAAATTGATACGTTTTACACATAAGTGATAGTATTTTAAAATCTTATTGTCGCAATATCTTTTGAATCTTTTATGTCTCTTTTGCACCATCTCATAAGTAAGTAAACGTCTTTCAAACAATTTACCCGTGTCATTGTAAAGACTTGAATTTCTCCCGTTACGCGGATTTTCATTTTCTTTTTTTTTTATAGCCAACCGCAACATAAAAAAGCAGATTTATAGTCATGTATTTATATATGTCCGTCTCTTTCCGGGTACTTCTTGATTTCTATTATACCTATTACCGGATGTGTCCACATCGAGGAAACACTATCCCCACATGGCCGTAAAGTCAAAGCCGGCTATTATTTTTCGTCTGTATGAAAGCACGGGATTGTGGAGTCGAGACTACATATAAATATACGTCTGACCCATACGAGAGGCACGTGTCTCGTACTTCTATATTCTACACTTTTTTCAGACTTTCGTGGACTACTGACGTCGTTAGATACTGGTCGGTACACATTTTTGCGGAGTGGATGGAAAGCTATTTTGTTGGACACGTGTGAGGAGTTGACCATTGAAACTCTTTTGAGTTACTAATATTACACGTAACCTGTAATGGAAGCCTTACAAATTAAAAGTACAGAGTAAGAGAAAATATCTTTGTAAATTTAATTACATAGCTCCGTTTAAATAAAGTATTTAAATTCATTATAGTAGGTTTGAAGTACCAATGAATGCAGAATATAACGATATAATTCGTTTGAAACTCGAATTTATTGAAGCTACGTCTCCTTTTAATTGCGTGCTTTCTCTGAATTTTGTTACAACACACTTTATTTTTTTTTACAAATCCTTGTATGATTTACTTTGCTAAATATCGTTTTTGTCGTTTTCCAGTAATTTTGTGAATAAAGTCATATAATGTTCATGTTTACATAATTCAAACTATCTTTTACCGTTTTCATTTTATTTTTATCTATTAATAAGAACAATATTTTAAAATATTTTTGCTAATGAAAGTGAAAAAATCTTAGTATGTATTAAAATTGAATAACAATAGCGTTTATTATTTTTGTTGAAAAGTTTATGTATTAAAACTGAAGTTTGCATCGTAATCGAGATCATAAATCCTTATCGTATATATCATTTACTTTTATTAAAACATTTATCAATTTTAAATATTTGACAACAGTTTCATTTATGTATTGTTAAAGTTTGTCAATTTCATACTTTATATTTGTTCTTCTATTTATATTTTAGTAACACAATTTCTAAATATATTTTTGTTACATCAATTTTATATTTTTATTTGAAATTAAAATATTTCTGATTGAAGTTAAGATTTTCTCATCCTCCATGGTTGTGTTGAAATAGTAATGCTTACTCGATCAGGCGGGGATGATGT
>JAWWEQ010034143.1:0-21093 GCA_035583055.1 Torymus tubicola
TCCATTTTTTTCTTGGAATTAAGTTTCTATTCTTTTGTTTTTGAGATGTAGATGCTAGATCTACGCAATTCTGTATTTTCATAATAAGCTCATCAACTGCAATATTCATTACTGCAATAGCAATTAATACAAATAATTCTAATGATAGTGTTATTTTTGTTCCTCATAACGAAGATATATTATTTTTAAATAAAAAAATTTTAACATTGTTAAAAGGTGAAAAAAAAAACATAATTGCAGTATAGATAAAGCAACATATAAAGGCGTAGACGAAATAAATGATAATATACATCTTAACTTCCCAATAGAAACATTAAAGAATAGAGTCGCATGAAACCCTTTTATAACTATATAATATAGGCATAACATGGCCAAGTCTCTATCATAGCGAGAGGTCAAAATAGTACATTTCGACAAAATTCATTGTAGAGGTAGATTATTAATAGTTCTCTGCCGATATCTTTTGGAAAAATGATTGGTTTATAAATTTCAGAGATATTTGAGATTAAAACTTTTCTAGACCTGTATATCACGTAATATTTTGTAAATAGGTTATATTTCGAAATTAAAAAAAGGTATAATCCACCAATTAAAAAAAATTAAAAAACAATAAATTAAATAAAAAATATTATAGTTATCTTTATATATTAATTTTGCTTGAAAATCAAAAAATTGTATCAATAACTTGTACAATTTATTAAAAATATAGATTTAAATAATTACATTTTTTTTGCATTTCAATTTAATAAAAGGAATCGATAAAATAGTTTGAGGAAGCTAAGTGCCAATGAGTTGGCAGCGGTTTTTATTTTGGCATACTTATTCTACACATATAAAATACACACCTTTTTTCTGTTTAAAGATGTTTCGAGCCATTAAAAAAAACATGACTTCTTTTAACATGACAAAAATATAAAATATATATTTTTGATACAGTTTGATATTTCTAATTCTGTCGGTCCTTTTAAAAATTATACGCGTTTTTTATGTGCAAAAAAATGAATAAAAAAAATAATTTTTTTATCTAACAGTTAGATTGTGACGTACAAACCTTCTATTGTTATATTTTATTTTTAATTGCCGAAAAATTTAATAATTAATCTACTTGTACACGGAGAGCTCAATTTAGCTATGATGGTACGGAAGCTCGCACTATAGAAGCATACATTTTTGTTTTACTTGAGTATCATGAAGTCCATGTAAATGTAGCACAAATTCAGACTTTAAGAGTATAGTTAATATTAGTACTACGGTGGCATAACACGAAGACTGCGAAAGTATAAAATTCATGTTAGTAGTGCAGGAGATACTTCCATGCTCCGAAAGCAGTGAGTCCATTCCACGAGAGCATGGAATTCGTGCAACGGTTTTAGTCCATCCGTCCGTGGGTTTAAAACGTGAACGAAACGCAACCCTTCGATTGCAAGAATCTCATACCACCGTGGTACGACACTCTTGCTATTGACGCGTGACAGCTTCTAAGCTAAACTAGTACGATGGCGCTACTCTCCGCGCACATATTGTTTGCTCATGTAGCAGCGAGGAGTACCATACTGCGCGTGCTAAAATTCATACGCTATCAGTATCAACAAACAATGCTGTATTAGCGTGCAGTAACTTTATGCTGCCGTAGCTAAAATGAGCGCTCTGTCTATGAAAACAAAAATTCACATAAAAATTTTATATCTACGAAATTGCCGAGCACTCCGGAAATCAAAGCAGTAGGTAGGGACTGCGCGCCAGATAAACGAAATAAATTAATTACGTCAGCATAAGATAAGCGATCATCTCTAGTATGAACATTGTAACGAAACGCTCCTTCGAAATAAATGCTATAGCTATGTACAAAACCTGTAACATTTCGCGTTCTAATAGACGCATCGACACAAAGTAAACAGAAGGCCTAATCTTAAGAAAGTATAATTGCCGCGCGGCCACTACTCCTAAGGATATATCCGTCGCACCGGCACAAGATAAGCATCAATACCTGGGCTTGAGAGCATACATCGACGACGAGTAGGTTGAGAACATCCGCTGCTCTAGTCTACTAATATTTACAAGATTTATGACGCAGTAGTCACAATAGAGAGAAATAAGCCATAGTCTGATATCTTAAGGCCCCGCAATATTTACCAGAGAATACATAAAAGTAGCATCGCATTTCCGTAGGATCCGCAGCGTAAGCACACACACACACACACACACACACACACAAAATCTAGTTACCGACACCATATCTCTGATGAACATGAAGCTCATGTGATACGATTACCGAAAAGGTAATACTACTCTCATATGTTGAAAATATCCACCTGGAATACCATCTGGGATTCCACCTGGATATCCACCTGAATATCCAGCTGGAATTCCAGGTGTACCTGCTTTTTTTGGACAAACTTCGAGTGGATTACTAGCTGGAAATCCACCTGGAAGTCCAGCTAGTAACCCACTCGGAGTTTGTAAAAAAAACTATAACAGTACAATATCTAGATAGTATATACCAGCCGAAATTTCATTTGGATACATACCTGGGATTCTAGGTGGATACCCACCTGGATATCCACCTGGAATTCCAGCTAGTAATCCACTCGGAGTTTGTCCAAAAAAAGGAGGTACAGCTGGAATTCCAGCTGGATATACAGGTGGATATCCAGGTGGAATCCCAGATGGTATTCCAGGTGGATATTTCCAACGAGGAATGTACGCGAAGATGAAGCATTAGCATAATAAAATAGAATATCCGTCTCTAGTCTTAAAATTACAAACTGTTTGTCACGCGTTTCCGCTGCGAAATCTCACCTAATGTAAAGATTTATAATTGTATCAACAAAATTAACTACACTGATAACTGCGTAATTTTTGTCAAGAGTAGGAGAGACTTCACCTACATTTTTGCTTTAAATAGTAAGGGCGTACGGCAATCATCGCTCAGTTCTGCTGTCTCTGGTGGAGACCGACGCTCGTCCGTACCAGGTGTCGACGCTTGACAGACTAGGACCGATATACTCCGCGATAAAGAGATTATTAGAATTATAGTCGATATTGTAACGACAAGAAGAATAAAGAAACTTATAATAAAAATTAATAAAAGTTAACTTGTAAAAATTACGAAAACGTGTATTGTACATCCACGGTTTTCATCAACAAAAAGGGCCGTCAAAACTATAAAGGAAGAGGTAATTAAAAAATATAAAGAAATCGATCATATTATTTCTTTTCCTTATTTCTACCTTCCTTGGGGAAGGGAAAAGTTCAGCCTACGCTCAACTTGAGAGTCCTCCGGTCGAAAGATATAGAGAGATAAAGGCCTAAGCAAATAATGTACATATATCTTAGATTTCTCTATATTTCCTTTACATAGTAAAGGTGATGTCATCCTGATAAATTCAAAGTTACTACAAACTCTAGTTTTGTAAAGACACATATAATTACAGAGATTGAGATATTTACTCGCTTCGCGATTAACAAATTCATAAACGCGAGAATCTATAAAAATATTTCGATTTCTTATTAAATCACTAATAAATTCACTCATAAGTATTCTCTGTTCGTCGCAAGATTGAAAAAAATTTTTAAATATACCGGTTTTTGTCAGAAATATAAAATTTTTATCTCTACTGATTTTGGATCAGTGTGGGCAATAATACTTGACCGGTAGTATATGTTCATTTTCCTGGTTTCACTCGGAGTCCAAGTGTTCTCTCTTTAAAAAAGTGATGAAGGAAAGTTGAAGCCAAAATAAAACGTTTGGGATTGGTCGAGTCCGACAGACTATAAGCTCGTGATTGGTCACCGTTGAATTTAGCTCGGCACTTAAGATTTTATCTATTTGGTCCGAAAAACCCGCGAGAATTTAAATCTTTTAACAATTAAACTAGAAAAATAGAAAGCTGAAAAAATTGTATTTCAGTGGCACCCTAACCTCAAAATTTGTCTTTATTGCAAATAATAAGATAATAAATATAATAACCATTTCAGTATAAAATTGTATAAATTTTAGAATATTAAAAAAAAAACTAAATGCAATATAATATTGCAATATTGATTCTGATACATTGTTATACTAAAAAAAGAGCGCGCGAAGCGCGCTTGATCTTGCTATTTACATAAAATGTTTATTAATGATTTTCTGTAGCCCGAAGTGAAAAAAGCTTAAGCATTTTTTTTGATAAACCAGATATTGTAGAAAAATTATTCCAGGGATAGGTTTAAAATAGAACATGTCAGAAAAAACGAATTTTCGACAAATGTGCTACATTTATGTATGAAACCGGTGGCGACGTTTCTTGCCTTAAATACGCTTGCGCGTCTCCGAGGTCTAAACCAGTCGACAGTGAAGTGTGCGAGGGATAGAGAGTTCCTAAGGATAACGAGCTACTGAAGCGTTCACGAGGAAAACGAGAGGAGAGGGTTCGTACTCATAGTAAAGAGAAACGTAGAATCTATTCTATTAGGGTACACATAAAAAAGAGATAAATAAATCTTACAAAGCTGTAATTTGTAGAAAATGAGATGGAATAAGGTTACCTTTTACATATGTTTTCAACATTAAAGAAAAAATATACGTCGATAATAAGGGATAGGATCGCTGCATTTCATTATTTTACATCATCTTTAAACCTCTATATCGTGTAAGTGCAGTGCTTTTTTTAGTTTAACTCTTCTCATTTGTTTGGTCTCAATGAGATCTTTAACTCCTTTTTTTTAAAGTCTAAATCGTCGTAATAAGTTTCGAGATTCAGCCGACTTAAGTTGACATTTTTATCAAAAATCACGAAAAACGACCGTGTTTATGGTGAAAGTATCCACCGTAAGCATGGTTAAATAATTATTTCCTGGTTCTATGGGTCATAGAAAAGACGAGAAAAATTGTAAGCAAATGAAAACGGCCTTGTGACACCCTTTTATCCTCAAATCAATTTTTTCTTATAGGAATTTAACATGGGAAAAATTGACGAAAAGTAGTTATCAATCATTAACCAATATTAAGATTCCAATAATGCTAAGAAATTTTTTACCAGGTAGTAGTTAAAGTACAAGAATAGAGCTTTAATTTGAGCTAAAGTGATTAAAATTAGACAATTTTGTGCAAAGTTAGGTGCATTTGTAAATTGCAAAAAATGATAAAAATGAGCATTTTTCTGAATTCACGAAATTCTATATTTTTTACGATTTTTAAATGCATGTAACTTTGCACAAGATTATCCGACTTTAACTATGTTTAGCGTAAATTAAAGCTCTATTTTTGTACTTTAACTACTATCTTGTAAAAAATTTCTTGGCAGTTTTGGAACCTTATTACTTATTATATATCGGAATTTTCTACGTGTGTGTGCGCGTGTGTGTGTGCGCGCGCGCCTGGATCTCAATTTATACACGGTCAATTTTAACGCAGTCTCATTTTTTTTCTTTTTTTGTGTGATGGCAAGCTAAAAATCCTTTTTTTTTATTTGGTCAATGCGATTTTGTTTTTTTTTCGAATTCTCGATTTTCTTAAAATTTATTTTTGCTATTTTTAGACACGACCGCAGCTCGGGAGAAGCTTATATACTACTCCCAAACTAAATGATCAATTTTTTTTAGGAAAATCACGATAATGTTGAATATAAATAGTTATAATTTGTCAAAATTTGAATCCATTTATTCCGTTAGTTTTTGTAAAAAAAAATTGAAAAATGAAAAAAAAATTATTTTGTATGTCTAGTTATAGTATTACGGGTTTTAAATTTTCTTAATCGCTCCAAAATTTATTGTAGAGATAGATTATGGATAGCTCTCGGCTGATTTATTTTGACAAATCCATATTTCATAAATTCCAAGATATTTGAGGTTTTATTTTTTTCCTTTTTCTCAAATCTTAAGTCCTCGGCAAAGGGTGTATGTGTCTGAATTAGATTGTTAGCATTCCAGCAAAGAATAGAAATATTTTATAATATACATGTAATTTATAAAATAAAAAAAAATTGTTAATCTACAACTTCGATCGTTACAAAGCTTTCTCCTTGAGAAAGCAAAATTGCTACGTGTGACATTCGTCTTTTGACGTTGTTATTTTTCAGTGACAGAATAATGTTTACACTGTATTATAATTGAAAGATAATCATGTAATAACAATAATTGAACAAATTGAATCATAAAATATAATTTTGTTGCGTACGGCAGAAACTGTTGAATATAATAGGTAACAGGTGTGCTTTGTGTTTGTGTGACGGATTACAAATTTTGTGATATTCATGAAATTGAGAATAATAATATTCTTAACTAATCGAATGTAATAAACTATTTTGAACGAAGTAGGAAACCCAAAAAAGCTTCAAAGAACATTAGATATAAGACTCGCTCTCTGTATTAAAGAATAGGATTCTCCCCTCTTGTCTAAATTGTGTCGAAAATTTTCAACAACCTTTATAATTCAACACCACAGTTTCTATAAGGAGAATCATCGCTTTTAAAATAAGCGTTTTCTTATAATTGTAAGATTTAGATTGTTCTGACGCATGCCATTCCTTGAATGTACTTGATTGAATTGACGAAAGTTAATGTATAGATTCTTACACTTTCCTCCCCTTTACTTTAACTTTATCTTTTCCCCCAATTACAAAACATTAATTTAACTTTAACGCAACTGTCTCTGAGATTAATAAAAATTAGTAAATGTTCAAAGAGTAGCTAGCCCATGCAGATAAGTCCCTGCACGCCAACTTTATTGCTATAATAAACTGTGAGGCTAGTGAGAATGTCCTTCAATAAAATCTTAACTAAAACAGCCCGCGTATATTACAATATCGAAAGAAATCCAATAAAGCTTTATCTCTGTTATAAGATGAAAGTCTTGCCTAAAATGGAGCGAGGTAATGTTTATCATAAAGATTAATATTACTAATAAAATACTGAATGAAGTTTTAGGATGCGTCAATTCGTCGGCTTGGTAAAAGAAGGTACCACCTCAGAATCCATTTCAAAAAAGTACCAACTCGGAATCCGATCCAAGAAGGTTTTGCATTATTAATGAAAAATTCATTTCCTAATAATGTATAAGTAAATCAATTTACTCTCATGCCAACTTAAATTTCAATAAAAAAAATCTCCTGAGTTGGTACCTTCTTGGATCGGATTCTGAGTTGGTACTTTCTTGAAATGGATTCTGAGATGATACCTTCTTCAAACGGATTCTGAGGTGGAACCTTCTTTTACCAAGCTGACGAATTGTTCAATGATTAGTAACTACTTTTTTGTTAATTTTGCCATGTTAAATTCTCATAAGAAAAATTGATTTGATGATAGAAGGGTGTCTCAAGGTCGTTTTCTTTGGTTTAAAATTTTTCTCGTCTCTTCTATGAGT
This sequence comes from Torymus tubicola, assembly GCA_035583055.1. Classification (NCBI taxonomy): domain Eukaryota; kingdom Metazoa; phylum Arthropoda; class Insecta; order Hymenoptera; family Torymidae; genus Torymus; species Torymus tubicola. The sequence goes on from JAWWEQ010034143.1 coordinate 7,343, forward strand.
CATAAAAGAAAAAAATTATTAGTTCAGAGACGTGGTGGTATGATTTAGAACTAAACTAGAGCTATTTTTAATCATTTTTAAACAATTGATTATTGGTTCCAGAAAAATGATACCCTTCGATGGACTTTGTTTAACAACAGATATCTTTTCTAAGCACCCTAACCAACAAGAAAAACCTAATTTGGAAGGTGTCGTTGAAAAAAAAATTTTGGGTCCATTTTTCGAAGTTTTTCGCAGCGTTTGTGAGATTTGCACACACTGGTGGGGCATCGCCCCCCTGCTCGCTCCGCTTCGCCAACCCTCGATGAGAAAATTGAAATAATTTTTGTATATAAAATTATCGAATAAGAGAATAAATCAATAAATATATTTTTTTGTACATATAACAGTAATTATGTAGCTTTAAATTATGAACAGTTTTCAGGGTGAACCAGCTTGAAGGTACTGTTCAACTATTGAAATTACCGTTTAATAAACTATATTTAAAATCATATGGCATTGAACTTTGAAGCAATAATATTATTAAATTTGTTACTTTTGTGAGCATCAATCATTTCATTTCTGTCATGTCGTTTTTTATAAGCAGATGATATGAATTTTATCGATATATTGATAGAATCAATATTGTCATGTGCAGTTTTATTTTGCAGTGTATCATTATTTTCAGTCTCAATACTTTCGTTGTGTTCAACAATATCGCTTTCGGACTTATTATGTTTAATAATATCACTGTCTGAATAATATCACTACCTATCTCAGTCATTGTTCAGCAGTTTTATTTGTTTTTTTTTGTGTTTTTTCAGTTATAATTTTTTAAAGATGTACGACTATTGGCTTGAAAGTTTCATTTAAAATTATAAATAAGCATAAGTTTGACGCAGGTAAAAACAGTCAACCTTTTTATGCCTGCCCATGCAGAAAAAGGCTCTAATATTATTTTATTTCTCACAAGTAACGCATGATGAGTGTATGAGTTTGGAAGTGCGTGATCGGAGTCGACATCTGCATCGTGCTCATTGAATTGGAAAGTATTGTAAGCCTTCTATAGGATCTAAAATTTCATTTAAAAATTTATATTTTGGTTAATTTAAATACTTTAAATAGACTTACACTTTTCAAATCAAATATTAGAATGTGTTATGAGAGCAAGTGAACGGTTTCTTTTCGACAGCTTTACGGACTGCAAAAGACGGCACGTATACTATTGGGAAGTAAATTGCCACGTTGCTTCGTTCATTTATCATATTCTACGACCGCATTAAAATTTTATTTTGGTAGCTTTACCGATTGCTCTTTAAAGTCCATAATCTTCACTCTATGGCATCGAAAATACGACTCATTATTATGAGTATAATTAATAGGCACTTTTCTCATTGATGAGAACGTTTTACCAAGTTAAGTTTCCTTTTTGAGCTTGTCTCAAGTAAGTCTTCAACTCCGTGTTTATTGTACTATAATGAATTATTATTACGTACTGGCACTTCTTCAAGTTCGAAGTTTCTTTGACTAAAGAAGTCCCTCTTCAAACGGTCCCGTTTAAGTGAAACCTTAAACGTAATATAATAAATTTGTCTGTCCATTAATCTTATCTGAGACACGATAGTGAACCGACGTGTTTCGCAGTTCTGTCGAGCCCAAATACGTGCTACCTCTGCTTACAGCGCGAACTGAAGTTCGCACTTACTGAGTGTTCCAATGCCTACTTGCTTCATTCCAATATATTCTCGTCCACTTTAAACAGAACGAGATGTTTACTTTTAAAGATATTTAGAGAGATTCGGAAGGATCCGGAGTGAACGCGGAGGGACACGAAGGGACGCGGGGGGTTTGAGTTTTAATGATGCTTACAGATATATATTATAGTAAGATATATAATAAGCACATATACATGGAGGTATATCTGAAAGTTTTTATAAAGTTTTTATTCATTATATAAGACCGCTTTAATTATCTAAGTCTGCATAAATAATTTGAACCATCTAAATGCATTACCATTTATTTTTTATAATTGTGGTAACAATTTCTCTACTCTATAATTATTTGTAGACACTTAAAGCTTTACTAATTAAAGATAAAATTTTACTGCTTAGTTAATAAAATTCATTAACCTTATTTGTGTAGTGTACTGAATGCGTTGTGCCGACATTGGTCAGTCCAAAGATGTACAGTCCTACGAGATCTTTGGGAAAGAGAGCACTGAGCCACGTGATTGCTACAAGGAGGATTCAACACAATGTGAGAAATTCTGAAAAATGTCAATTCACACCTGTTCAAATAGAAGTGCCGTGGGGAAAAATTGAAGGTACGAAGATTGAACGATTACATCTCCCAATAACTATTGTAGGCTAACGAAAGATAACGATGAATAACGTGTTCGCGATGTTTCATTTGCAGGAAAACTCTGGGGTTCGACACAGAAACAACCGATACTAGCTCTTCACGGCTGGTTGGACAACGCGGGTAGCTTCGACAAGCTCGCCCCCTTGCTCAACAACTCTTCGATTCTAGCCATAGATTTTCCGGGCAATGGATTTTCCAGCCCGCTACCTCGTGGCATTATCTACGACGACTCGAGCTGCTTACAAGTCATTCGACTAATTACGAGACACTTTGGCTGGGAGCGAGTCAAGCTGCTGGGCCACTCGCTGGGCGGAGTGTTTTGCCATAATTACACGCGCTTCCGTCCCGAAGATGTGCAATTTTTCGTCGGCATAGATTGGATGCCCGTAAATGCCATGTTACCGCTCAACCTTAAACAACACTATCAAGGGATGCACACTAGCCTTGACCAATACATAAAGCTAGACAAAAGTCAAGCGACAAAGGAAGCACCGAGCTACCCCCAATCTGTTGCTCTGAAGAAATTGATAAACGGTAGTGTGTTCGGTGCTCTGGATCCGGAAGTCGCGCGGATTCTTATGATTCGCGGTATGACACGGAAGGACGATGACAGCTATTGCTATACGCATGATCCGCGACAATTGATAAGGGGTTTCCTCTCGTCCTATGTAACCGAGGAGACGAAGGAGTTGACGGCTAAGATAGACTGCCCGTACCTGTTAATCGAGAATTCGAAAACGCAAATTTCTAGCGAGGTAAGACGTCTGTTTCAGAAGAATATTATCGATGTGTTGGCGCATAACAACAAAAACTTTAAGCTGGAGTCGGTCGAAGGCGTGCATCATCATATACACATGACTGAGCCGGAACTTGTTGCCAGCGTGATCAGGCCGTTTTTGGACAAGTACGATGTGTAAAAAAGAATGTGAGAAAAATAGTATAAAAATTACTGAAACCTATTTGACCTGGAAAATCGCTATTACAAAGTCAATTTTTTGGTACGGGCAAACCGAATTTCAGGTCAAAAGAAATTAATGTTAAAAAGCGAAAACAGCGCGAACGATCGGGGCTTAATACTGTAAAATTTTAAAATGTTTATAATTTGAAAGGGTACAGAAATTTTCTAAATAACCAGATAAATATATATTAGCCAACATATTTATATTCAATTATAAAAGGTACAATAAATTATAACTACGATAAACCACAAAAATGATTGACTTATCTTATTACACCGCGCACAAAATCTGAAAAATGAACTTGTGGTAACGTTTTGGATATATCGCAGCTTTAGTGGACTTATGTGATTGTGCCTTGGAGCCACAGATATTCTTTTTCTCATAGCTAATGAAATTTAGAAATACGATTTAAAATTTTTGCTAATGATACTTTGCGTAACGATGCACGTTCGTTTTTTCAACGAACAATTTTGATTGTGACAGTAATTTATTTTACTGTACAGAACAATTAGACGTTACAAATTTAACTAAGTTATCACAAAGATTTTGAAATTGCTATATTGATTATAAAAATGTTTTGTAGAACAAAAGTTTGTTATTTCAAAAAACTTTTTGTTTCAACGCACAGCCGTTATTACTAATCTCATTTAACAAATTATGATTCACAGTCTTAATCATATTAGGTATTTCTTACCGTGTTGATTATACTCAAAATAAAGTTTTGCTTATTTTGCTGTTTTAAATTTTCTAAGGGAATATTGAAATTATGTCACAGCACTCAAGTTCGTTACTGTTTGGCATTTATAACTTCGTCTGTTTGTTTTACTTATGACGAAGAAATAAAAATATTGATTGTACATACACTAATTCCGCAAATTTGTAGAACATCTGAACAATTAAACGTAACTTAAATAAGAAATGTAGATATTTGATAAAAATACGCGTCGTTGAAATGAATTGTTTGACATTATATGTTTATCTTTCCTTTTATAAATAATCTAATTTAACTCGAAAAATTCTGTTGTTAATCAATTGTGTGCATGTACAAATACTTAGATTTATATATGATAAATAGTATCATCGAAATTAAATGTTTGATATTATACGTTTATCTTTCCTTTTATAAATAATTTAATAGTACTGCGAGAATTCTGTTGTTAATCAATTATGTTTATAAAATTTTATTTATATAATTATAACCTTTTGAACTCATTGTTAAGAATTTTAAAATGTTTTTGTACAGAGAAAATTTTAACTATGGTCGAATATATTCTAGTTTATGCTTAACCTTTATAAGGAGTCTGACTCGCCAACATCCAAACTTAGTTTGGCCATATTAACTTAAGGTATTTCAGGTCACATTTCTATATAGAAAATGCACTTTTTAATTTTTTCTAAACCCCGGTCCTCTAAACGTTAGACATATTGGGCTTGCATGTGAATGAATGGGCAATATATTTGATATAAATTTTGAACTAAAAAATACCGGTCCTTTAAAAGTTAAGATAAAAAATTTTTTCAATTATGTATCTTACAAAGTACCTGTATTTTGTAATCTAATTCAGGAAGATAAATCTTAAAATACTATCAAGATCATGCGCGTATCGTGCGAAGTTATGTGATGTTCCCCATCTCGCTTCAGCTTTCTCGGATACTTAATTATAAATTTTACTTTAAAGCGAGCGAAATAATTTGGCGAATGCTTAACATTTGTGTTTGTGATCGAGCAAACACAAAGGTTTGACAATACAACAAAATTTGACAATACTTTAAATACTTTAAAGACAATACTGAGGTCCAGAAATAAAGCGTGCGAATTGTTTTGAGAAATTTCTAATCTTGTTAACTTCTTTATTGTTAACACTGTTGGTATTAAAGATAAAAGAGATATGTTTATTTATTAATCTTCATTGTAGGCATCGTATATAGAATAGAAAGGACAATTACCACTATTACAATGATATTATTATATAGATCTTAATGTTGTTTTAGCATATATTAGATGAAATATATAATTCGTGCTTTAACATTTTTGTACAGTAGATGAAACTTTTTCATTAGACTTGGGAATAATTATATGTTTGGCAATGGGAATAATGATATGTTAAAGATGCTCTTCGAAGATTAGTGTAGACCAGGCCCGAAGATCGATCGCGCTTTTTATCCATTGAAATTGAAATAGGTGCCGGAGTTTCTATCTTACACTGCATTTTTTTTTAAACAATCAAGGTATATTGTAAATACGTTATAAAAATAAATTGAATTTTCACTGAATTTTGGCCAAATCATTAGCATAACGTTAACTATTTTTGAAACTAAACAAGTGAACGTAGGTAAGTACTCGAACTATATCAAGTGGAGGTACATACTAAAATAGGCACACACAATAATAACTGAAGTCTCCGTTCTAATGCAAATCACATCAAATAATTAAAGATTCTGCTAAGAATTACTTCATGAGAATTATGTTTATTTTTCAGTAGTTGAAATAATAGCAACGAGTTTTGTACACATTACTTTTGATAACAATAAACTCTTAATAGTCGTTTTTTTTCTTGTTTATTTTATCTTATTTATTTTGTTTATTCTCTTTTTTCTTTGTATCTTGAAATAATAGCAACGAGTTTTGTACACATTATTTTTGATAACAAAAGACTCTTAATAGTCAGTTTTCTCTTTTTATCTTGTTTAACGCCGTCCCATTTTTGCTTCCACATAGTACTAAACAGCGACAGAGGTCAGCAGTGTGTCGATGAATAAAGTACATGTCTATACCACAGTGGTGTTTGTTTCAATCGGTGAAGATCCGGGACTCAAACCCGGCTTAACGGGTGATAAGTCCCAGTGTTACCGACCGAGCCACTGTAAACCTCTGCTTCTATAGATTGTGCGAAGTTTTCGAGCGAGACCTGCAATGGAATTGGCTTTTCACTACTCATGCACTCAGAGTAATCATCATACTAAATCGACCCGATTCACAGATCAAGTGCATATATATGTATATACGGGAGCTATTGAAGTTCACACAATCTCTGACTAGGAGAGGGTCAGACCTCCGGATCACGGATTTTACTCAAACTTGAGATATGTTTTTGGATACCAAAATCAGTGTGACGAGGTGGTAGACATTAATTGTCACTTTTTCATGCGTATTATTATATATAAGGTTAACCTGAGCACACTGACCAAAATATGATGAAAGATGGAATATCAGACCCTAACGGTTCGAGTTATCGACGTTTTTAGTTGCATTTTAAGGGAATATTGTAAAAATTGCTCGTTTTTATTTACTTATTATTTAGTTTAGATAAAGTATACATAAGTATTCAGAATTGAAAAATATTGAATCTATCCAAAGTTATGATAGTTTAAATTTAAACAATGAAAATACATTAAAATAGACGTGCTCTATAGCGTACATTTGGAAACTCAAAATGTAAACACAGTATATCTATATATATGGAAGTTTTCTAACAGTGTAGTTTCCATCGATTTATAAGCGAGTTTTTGACGCTTAACTTTAAACTATCATAACTTTGGATAGATTCAATATTTTTCAATTCTGAAAAATGTAACAAAAAGTAGGCACTCTCTAATTTTAAATTCATTGTTTACAATTGTGTGTATGCTTTATCTTTATGAGAGAGAGGGGGAGGGAGTGAGCCATGAAGTATATAGCATGCGTCTTCATTGGCTCTCGTCATATTTCGGTTAGCCCCACCGCTACGCTGCTAATGAGGCGCTGCTGATGAGGCGCTAGAGTGGGGATAGGTGACTGAATTTTTCGACTGAAAATTTGACATGGCTCTATATAGAGCTCAAGTAGCGGCATGTTCACCTTCACGTGAGAAATTATCACTTCAAAAATTCAAGAAAATTCTGAAAAATTCAGGTTTTTCATATAGTAGACTATACGAGTATGATTTTTTTGAAAATACAAAACTCTCATACGTCGCAGTTTAGGACACAGAACCTGCATGACTTTTAGCTCGTTGAATCCGAATTTGATGTCAGAAACATCAGATCAAGTCACATTTATTAAGAATTCAGCAAAAATTTAGTTTTTCGACCATTTCTGGCGAATTGAATAAAAATGCTGACAAGTCAGGTACATTGTAAAGTAAACCATGTGACACTTTCAGATATAAAACCTGTATATAGTGTAAACCCAGCACTCCAAGTCGACAAACCCCAACCCGACCATTCCAAACTTAAAAAACTCTATTATACGAAATACCCGTACTTTTCAGCATTTTTGCTGAATTCTGAAAAAGTCTGACCTGATCTGATGTTTTTGACTTCAGATTCGAATTCAGCGGGTCGAAAAACGTATGGTAAATGTGGTCTGGTCTCCGGCGCACCATACTTTTTTTGTGGGTCTGTGCTATTAATGATTGAACAAATTTTTATCCAACAGTGGTGCACTGGAAATAACCGAACTCCAGCGATTGTGTTATATCGATCATTGTATGATAGAGGTTTTGTAAATTTCTGCCGTTTGATATCGTATGGCATTAACCAAAATCTGCAACTTAATACTCCAGATTGTTCAGCGATAATTCACGTTGACTAATACATCCGAATAACTAACAATATAACGTAATTTGCACAGAAAATCACTCGACCCATAGAGTCCTTTGAATTTCTGTCCTTGAATCACTAGCATAACCTCAAAAATTTTGATCCTGAAAGATTCTTTCAAGGCTGTTTTACATCTATATGCCTCTGAGGCCAAAGTCACCTGAAAAAATGAATGAAAATGTAATTATAAATAATAAAATCAAATTAGCCAAATTAGCCAAGGTAGAGGTAGGTTCTTTGATTCTTTTTACTTTGAACATGGAGTTTTACATAAAGAACATACTTAATAAAAAGAATTTTATACACTCTACCCTATAAAAATCTATAGATTAACCAGTCTCCAAAAAAAATTTCTTAAGACTGTTTTTTTTAAAAGGACTATGCTTCAAGATAAAAAGGATCAAACGACCTCTATCTTGGTTTAATTTGTTATAAATTAGTTATACTTGTAGTATGCAACATTTTATTATTTATAATTATATTTTAATTTATTTTTTAATCGTTAGAGGACCGGGGTACGCCTTGAGGCGTAAGGAGTCTGACTCGTCAACATCCCAACTTAGTTTGGCCCTAACTTAGGGATCTTAGACCACATTTCTATGCAGTAATGCGATTTGTAAATTTTTCAAAACCCCGGCCCTCTAAAGGTTAAAGTGTTTTTGACCGTAGAGACCGCCTTAATTGAAATATCTTTTCGCATACGTACTGATCGTGGTATCCACTTCGTGGAAACTACATCAATAAAAGTAAAAAGAAAATTAGCACGTGCGGTCACAGAACGTTCATATGGCTTTTTTGTGTTTCAAATCAGAGGTATATACTGTTCAAATTTATTTGGCAACTTTTTCTTCTTCATTTGTATTAACTGACGGTGGCGTTTTTCAAATAATTATTGAATCCTATAGTAAATTATAACAAATTTCTTCGTTTGTTTTTCCTGGTACTTCTCATTATCATTAACTTTACTATCAATATTAACATGCAACAAACCTGTTGCGGTACGTGTGATTATATATATATATATATATATATATATATATATTATATTAGATAAAAAAAATTATAAATATTATATTAAACAAAATATATATAAATATTATGTTAGATAACAAAATTATAAATATTATATTAGAAAAATATTATATTATATTAGAAAACATTTGCTACTAATTCATTCGCACGCGATTTCTTATTTCTATAGTGAAGTTAATTAATCAATTAAACTATTTCCTAAAGATGTTTATAGTGGGACTAGTTATATATCCTATTTTTTACGGTATATATAGTTATTGTGGCTGTATTCATATTTCTGCATCCAAAAACCAATTTCAAAGTTTAAGCTGAATTTGTAATACAGAGATCTGATGCTATTCTAGTAAGAATGAACCTACAATACAATAGTATTTTTTAAATTATTTTTTATTTAATAATTTTATTTTACTCATTACGTAAGGTATTTTCATAATGTTTATGTTGCCTTTACTTTACGCAGGTGTTAAAAGGCATGAAAAAAAATATTCTAACGTCAGCTTTTCATTTCAATATTTCTAAAAAAATATGGATATTATTCTGAAAGAAGGAGTTCGCAAAGTTGTCCGGCATTAAAGGGTTAAAATCTCAACTACAAAAATGGTCTTTAAATTAGCTATTGATATCTTTCGTACCCTTGTACAGGTAGAAGTAACAATATAATTTGGAATAAATCATGCTATTATATACTTTTATACCACTCTAACCACAAAATCACAACTTTACTACGATTTTTCGGCGCTCGTGGTATAAAATACTGTTCGAAACTCGTGCAAAAGTCGATTATTTTGCTCACGTGACTTTTTGCACGAGCGAAGCGAGCGACCCCCGTACCCGTCTCGAAATGTACTATAAAATAGAAAATAATAGAAGATTTTACAAAGCACTATGTATATACACGTTATTTATAGAGCTAAATTTGTTAATATTTTTAACTGTATTTTCTTAAGGAAGTGGAATTTTGGAATACGATTTTAAACATTGCATTTTATAAAAAAATGTTATAAAAGTAACAAATAGAATAAAGTGGTTTTTATTATGTTCCAACCATGGCTAGCCCTCTTAAAACGTGTTAATGGTAACGCCTGATACCCGATTATCCGACCTACCGAAATACCTTATTTTTGTTTGTATTATTATGTCAATATTGAAAGATTTATTAAATAGCTCCTTAAAAGAACTGAACTAACCAGTGAAAATCGTATTCTTGATAACAAGATAATTTTATGCAGTAATTTGTCTGTGACTTTATGTAGAATATAAGTCATTGTTTTCATGAATATCTGTTTACGATCAGATACCCACCATTTTCGTTGAGGTTTTTACTATTCTTCTTACACGTATTATTGTCTTTTCGTCTTCTATTTATAAAATTCGCTGAAACGAAATTTAAGTATGAGCTGCTGTCAAGCAAAGCGCCGAATAAATGTTTCTTACGTGACACATCGAAAATTTTAATAACGGCTGTCGGTAATAAAATATCACGTGTATTATTTACATTTTTGCAAGCTGCATGTGATGCGAGAGCATTATCGTTCTTGTCTTTCAAATTTTCAGTCGACTCATGTACGGTTATGTACATCATATTTCGTATCCTTTGCGACAAAGAGATGTAATGACAATGATCTGATCTACGTTGAGTTCTACATAAGAAATTATGACATATAAGCATAATTTATTCACGATCTTTTCTTGTGCTTCCGCAGGTGTTGCGCGAAAGTCACTATATTGACATAGGAAAAGATTTTTCTCTTATCGCAAACGCCATATCTCTTGTTTGATAACGTTGTGTATGCACCAATTGGTTTCGTCTCTTCATTTTATTTATTAATGCAAATATAATATAAACTTTGTTAGCTGTCAGTCCTGCCATTTAAAAATGTTGCCATAAAAAAAGTCGTGAGTGTTTTTAGTATCGATTAAGATTAGAATCAGAATTTTTCTCACTCACCTGTCGTTACTCTAATCAAGCGTCGAAATAATCATATATGAATTATTAAGTAATGACATGACACAGTCGGACGGCCTAAGGTTTTTTAGACATGAATACTTAAGTACACTGGCTAATAAATAGCGGAGCAATTTATGATTTTCTTCCTACGAATGATGGCTGGTTAATAATAGAATAAATGCAACTTTGAATTATTCACCGCATGTTTTCAAAATAGTCTGTTATAAGTATTCTACGTTTCTTTACGATTCGAATCTATTAATTTAAGTGAATCCTCATTTTTCCCATTCAAGTGATTAAGAGGCGAACTTACAAACATGCGAATGGCATTTCACAACATCCATGGCATATTCTACATTTATTTTAGTATTACAGATAATAATATAACTCAAAACAAGAGTATCTCTGATTCAGATCACTGATTTTGCTAAAACTTAACTTCTTAGATATAAAGAAAGTCATAATATTAGGTGCTAACGCTTTGGTAAACTGAAATTAGTAACAGTTCTGAACGTATTTTAAAGAAATGCAGGAAAATTATCTTTTTTAATCTAGAAAAAATTCAGCCTGGAAAAACTTTACATTCCGCCCAAAAGAAATTTATAATCAGTATAATATTGCCCGTAGTATGAGTAAGACATGGATCATACTTTTCACATTATGGCACTACATTTTGTTTTCTTAATGTATGTCATAAATATATATAAAATATTGGATAGTGAATAAAAATAATATTGTAGAGCACGAGCTTTCCTCTGCCTTTTCCAGAATTAAAAAAATCAATTCTTTTCAAACTTATAGTAGTTCAAAGTTAGTCAACGAAAATGCATCAAATACGCATGAAATTGAACCTCTAGTTTCTATCAATTTATCACCGGTTTCCCGTTGGTTTATATGAACTATCGTAAGGAATAGATATTTTTTAATTCTGAACAAAAAGAGGAAAGTTTGCGTTCTTTAGTTTTATTTTGTTCATTTATTTATTTTTTTTAACCTTTAACATTTTTCTTGACGGAATAGTTAATATAAAAAATAGAGACTTTTTCAATATTTTTTTAAATACATCTAAAAATGCCGATAACTTAAGTTTATCAAAGTATTAGGTTCTAATGTTTGATTAGGTTGTGAATGATCTGGCATACTCTAGCAGAACAGTGCATTAAAAATTCACTCGCCACACCTGTTGAAATCAGAAAATTATATAGATGAACGCTGTCACGGGTACATACTAAGCACAGCGATGATGAGGCCGAACCGAGTTGCATATATACAAAGCAAAGTCCTCTGTTTATTCATGTACACGCGATTATTAAAATAGTAACAACGTACAGTAAATTGCTAGAGCTACTATTTCAACTTTATTTATATAAGAGAACGAAATTTTGTTCAATTGCAACAAACTTTGGCCTGAACCAGTATGCTTTTAAAATTCTACAACATTCGTCAAAACCTGTATTTAATTAATTCGCGGTAAATAATTCATATCGTTCAGTCACTCTCGCTTTCATATATGGTGTCTGCTATTTGTTTACAGTCATTCCTATCTTTTCAAAGCCTGTTCATCTTTTTAAGCTATGTTTTTCTTTTTGAAATTCCGTTTCTTTAATGAGATAGTAGTATTACTTTCTGTTATAGGTGTTATAACCATTTTTAATAATGTTTTTCTTAAAAATTAGTTTAGCAACTTACGTAAAAGAAACGTATGCGTATCAGGATGCCCGGCAGAAGTGATAACTTCAATTAATATCAGTTGAAGTAATACAGGTTGAAACTATTTTAAAGTACATTTATAAAGTATGAATAGAATAAAGATATTATTCATGAAAAGGGTAGAAATAAAATGATAATGTGTTAAAAATAATAAAAGAATAAGAAGACATCACGCGCGTCTTATACGTGTGCAAAACAAACTTTTCTTTTTTTCAGATTTAAAAAATAATGATTCTTTTCGAACTTATGAAATTTTAAAATTAAGCAAAAAAGTGCATTATTAAACTTTTAAAATTCACTGTTGTTCAAATTTAAATCTTCATAACTTTAGCAAAAATTAGTCAATTTTTTTAATCTGAAAACAAAATAAAAGCTCTGATAAAATTAGGTTCAGGAGCAGATGAAATTAGCGGGTGATGCTGTCCATTACACTAATAAATACACTAATTCGTCTATGTATTGCAAAGCACAAGTCAAAGTCCACTTTGTGAACAAATGTTGAATATGTATCTATCGAGCAAAAGGTGTATGCCTATAGTGTGAGCTATCAATATAATTTTAATATAGTATCACATAACAAGCTTATACATTTGGCTCATAAGTATGTGCAAGTTTGAACTGGCACCGGACACGCAATGAATAGAGCGAGATTCTCGACGAGAGAGAGAGAGAATAGAATAGAATAGAATAAATTTTTATTAGAACCAAGGACCTGCGGTCCAAAAAAGTCCTGGCAAGGCAGGGCGTTACAAAGTTACCGTACATGGCATTACTCTGATTGATTTAAACAATATATATAAATAATTAAAGTTTAACAAAAATATATACAGTAAAAACAAAAGAGAGTCAAATAGTATAAAAAAAATGCAATGTATTTAGTCGCTTCATAGCTGCTCGCAGGCAGATAGACGCTTGTGTGCGCGCAATACAAACTTAATATAAAATAACCTCACGCCGTATTCGCACAGGCTAGTCGTCTGGGAACAGTGTGTTACTATGTCGCGCAATCGTTAAAAGATATATATATACAAGTATTTTTTGAAGGTGGGACGTGCGTACAGTGAACGTATGGAAGCTGGTAAAATATTCCAAAGGCGCGCGGCTCCGATAGTGAACGAGTACTTATAACAATCTGTCCGCGGCTTATTGTATGTAAGTAACAAATCAGGGCACCTCTTAGA
>JAWWEQ010034154.1:0-21092 GCA_035583055.1 Torymus tubicola
AGGTCCCAATTGCAAAGTTACTTAGTAATTTTTGCTAGAATTATTATAATTTTTATTATAGTGTTTTTCTCAGTGTATTAAAAAAAAGATACAGCTAACGTAAACATAAATTATTGATATTCAAACAAAAACAATGATTTTTACGCGTTGATTTTGTCTCTCTCACTCCTTGAGCAAACCGCTTATTAGTTATTTTCTTAACTATATATAAATCTGAATCTATTACTTTGTTTAATAAATGTCGAATATGACTGAAAAAATCGTCTCATTCATGAATAGAAATGGCCAAGAAATGCGTCTAATTTTTGGTAATTATTATGGGAAAACTTGCTATTTATTAGATAAATATCGTTTTTTACCAGAGAAAGTTAAAAGAGACGAACCTTTTCGAGGTATCATTTTTTTTTATTTCTAATTTTATGCTCTATAAAATCATCTATACATTTATAACCTTATCGCTATTTAGAAAAACGAAATCGGCATGATTTCGAAATACTTCCTTATAGGTTCGAAACTAAATCCAATAACTATATAGATCTCCCGTAAGAGGCTTTTAATACCATCGTAAAACGAAATCAATTTTCATCAAAAAATATCGCAGCGCTCATCATATAAACGATGTAAATTTCAGAGCAATTCGAAACCCTATACCAGAAGTCATACCATAAACCATAATATATACCTATATATACTTATAACCAACGTAGAAAATTAAAATTTCTACGAACGCATAATTTTCAGCCGACCCCTAAAACTCATGCCGTCTGCGTATATACGTCGTTTCTCCCATTCGCTCTCTCTCTCTCTCTCTCTCTCTCTCTCTCTCGTGCGGCTAACGGTATAATGCTCGTCTCTTTCTCCTCCTTATATTACACGCGTACATATATGAGTAACGCGATGCCGCAGCGGCAGTGCGAACCCGTTAATCGTTCGGCGCGATCTGCAAAATTAAGGTTGCAGGAGAGGAGAGAAACGATTATCAGGATAATGCGTGTAGATGTATATATATAAGCGATTAATGTGGGGTAATGAATTTTCATGCGCCGGGATAGGGTAATTTTTGGTAGGGGAACTGCATGCCAAAGTCTGTTTATATGTAGCGTAAGGTGATGATTATAATATGTATGCCTTAGGCATTTAATAGGTGGTATAAAAAGAGATTGGAAATTGTTTCTCGTAGCTCTGTGTATAATAATTAAATGTTTTTTTAACTTATTTCCACGATTTGTATACCAGGTTTGTTACTTATTGTCGATGTAGCGTAAGTTATCGAACAAAATTTTTCTATATTTTGTTGTGGAGAATGTTAATCTTAAATACTTGGTTATCCAAGTTTTTATACGGCAACGACGACAGATATATTGTTCAAACGTACGTATATGTTTATCTAACCGCATTTATACTGTACATACGAAAGATCTAAAATAACGTAAACTGCTAAGTATATAATCTCGCAGATAATGTAAATATTGAAAGAACGCTTATGTTTTTATAATGTATGCTGTAGCTTACAACAGCATGTCCGAACACTTTCACTGAATAAAAAAATATTATCATTTTATACTCGTAGTTCGATCCCTTCCGCTTCTTGTCCTGCACTTTTACTCTTTTATAGCTTCTTCAACCAGAAAATAAAAGATCAAACCAGTTTCAAAATCCATCGAAGCAACCTTATTTTGAAATCACGTATCTATATAAGGTAAAAGTTATTTCAACCTCGCACCGTCAATACTTAAAAATTTTATTTTTTTTTGGCTCCTTTCTCTGAGAATTAAATTTTTTGAAAATGAAAACTAATTAAACTTCCATTTTTAGTGCTCTCTTACCTTCTTTTTTTTTAATATTAAAATTTTTGTCCGATGCATTCGAATGGATAACTTGAGCTGTATTAACGTCCCCGGAATTTTAAGTATGCGGCTTTGACTACTCACCAATTAAACGTAGTTTCCCAATTAAAATGTCAAACGAAAAATTGTCAAAAATTGGAGAAGCTTAATATATACCAGAATTTCGTTGATTGGTCAAAATTAGACTTTGATAATGTGATCTAATTAATTCAATTTTCTAAAAATCGATCTTTATATATGCGGTATTAGCGATAAGTTGAGAGGTTTCGATTTTTCATCTGTGAAAGTGTTTTTCTCAATTTATCAAATTGCGCATAAAGCTGATGAATTTCTCGAATTTATATCTGTATAAATCTTTTTGTAATTTAACGGTGAAATTTTTAATCTCGTCGTTCCGTGTGATAGTGACCACTAACTTAATTAATTAAACAAAAATAAGCAAGCCACTTTAACACACACACATACACACACACATACACGCCGCCCAATTATTCCTTGACAATTTCATAATTCATAAACCACGTCCAATTAAAAGCGTAACATAATCAGCGGCAACATTTCATAATTTGAAATTTCAACTTTCCTCGCTTTCCTTCCCATCAGATTTTGCGCGCGTATACTTATACCCATACGCACACGAAAAGGTATATCCCCGCACAGGTGCATTATAATAGAAAGCATATATATGTACGTGCACATACGCTCGACAATCAAACAACGAAAAAAAAAATCGTATCACTCCGCAAAACTTTTACTTTTCTCCGCCCGTTTCCCTACGGCATTATTACGAACTTCCGCGTGTACATATAGCGCACATTTTTTCGTCGACTTTCCTTTTTTTCTTTTTTTTTTTTTAACTCGCCCGAGGATCTCGATCTCATTATACTGCGGGCACGTGTCGCGCACACGTGCACGGTAGATATATATGTAAATGATATCGTGCGTAATGATGATATGCGTTATATATGTATATAGGGCCAGAGACGCACGACTCTGATAAGTATAGTATAATCATTAGAGAGCTATTGGAAATTAAGATGCCAGTTATATGGTTTCTACTTATTAAATACTTAGATTATCCCAAATGATGTTGTATTAGAAAACATGGAAAGTCGTGTGAATCGGGGAGGGGATGGAGGGTATCGGCGAAAAAAAAAACGAAAATTGATTTTGAATGGAAGCTCGAAATAAAATTATAAGTACGCGTTTTTGTTATCATTATTTCATTGCGTTTTGTATTCTCGTTTTAATTAAGAATGATGATTTAAGCGAAGACTATATATATGCAGAATTAAGATAATGTAATTTATAACCTTATAACGAAAGCGTATGTATATATATAATTTTTGACATTCTGTGGAAATGCTCGATTTCCCACACCCTACACTTGAATAAATAGGCATGCGCTCATTTATAACCTTTGTGTAGTCGTGTAAAAAAATACTGTACGATACACGTGCAAAAATCACTTTCTCACAGTATAATAGTATTGAAATATACTATTTGTTCCCGTGTTCATATAAATCACGGAAATCATTTCTTTATAGTATTGATTTGGATTAAAATGCTACGTTGAATTTGTGTTATTATAATATTCATAAAATTCAGTTTAAATTTTACAATAGTTTAATAAATGTTCTTATCTATTAATGCTCATAATTGTTTAAGCGCTATCTTTATATTATCTAAAAATTGGGGTCTCCCCAATTCGGCTACCATGACTATCCACTATTATAAACACACGACAATAAAACCTCTGCGAGTTCATTGCAAATTGGATTTCTTTCAACTGCAAAAAGAAATTTTTTCCATGCTTTGTTTCATTAAAGTCTTCATTGCTCGTATATACAAGTACACCCACAGACCATAGCTCATCATTATCAAAATTCGCGTGCTTCAGTTCAATTAATCAATAAGAAAATCAAATCCTTGAACATGATCATCATCCACGAAACCATATATATATATACCTCAAAAGAAACAGAGCTCGATCCAAATCGACCGTTCACACCCCCGCCAAAACCAAGACCACATCTATAATATGAAGAAAAACAAGCCTACAGAACCACGAGATCGAAAGCTATATATATATATAAGTACGCGCACACTCGTTCTGTAACTTTCTCACCCGCACCACACTGGCCTGTGAGAATCGAGGTTGATTTATATCCGCGCGATTTTTCCGGTAATAAGAGAAAGTCCACACCGCCGCACACGGCCAAGGCTACTCGCTACCGACGGTGAAAGGAGAGCTGGCGCTACTACTGCTGCTGCTGTGCACAAGCCAAGTGCGAAGAAAAAAAATAAAAAGGAGGAGAACGATGCGCCTTCGCGGTGACGATAATCTCGTTATATTGTCGTCGCGCTCAGCGCTTATAATTACTCAATGCTCGCTTGCTCGCTCCGATTTATATATATAGTGTGCCCCATTGACCTACTTTAATCGATGCTCGTTTTTCCCCCTTGTGAATTCGCACAGTTAAAAAGCGATTGTCGCGCGGCGCACTTTTTACACGATTTATATATCGGTATACAATGACGATGCGGTGCGGCTTTTTTCTTTATTTTTACGGTACCCAATGGTAAAATGACACGTTATGATTTTATTTTATTTTACCTTTATTTTTTTGTGCGCGCACGCGAGTACCTATACGTGTGCGTAATTGCGGCGCGAGGCGACGCACTTTCGCGCGTGCAGGCGCGTATATAGGGAGTTTCACTTGAAAAAAAAGAGAAAATCTTGGCAGTACGCGCGTGAGGATTGTCACCCCGCGGGCGCCAAGAGATTTTGCGAAGTATAAGGAAAAAATGTGTAAGTAAGCGCGCGCGTGCTGTGAGTTTCTCTTTTTTGCGCGACTTCGGAGGTATATTCGCAGACGAATTAGGAGGAATGTCTGCAGAGAGCGTAATAGTTGAGAAACGAATAGCTTTGAGGGTGTTATTATATATAGAGTTTGCTGCAAGCATGCGGCTGTATAGTGATAGAGGCGCTTTTCCTCGCGAGATAAGACTTTGTTTTGCAATTACCATGACGCTTTGTTACAAAATAAGAGACGGTAGAGAATTATGGACTGTCAAGTAAGCTGTGAGGTTTTACAGGATATTATGGAATTCTTAAGTGTTATAAGTTAATGCGTAGTCGTTAAGGTGGTAGTGTACTCACGTTGTATACTCTGGTTTACCGACAGAACACGGTTAATTCTATATTATCAAAGTAAATATGTCAAATTACATCTTACAAGAGAATATAGTTTTTCTGCGCGCTGTCATAATCTATTATTCTACGCAGTTTTGAGTATTAAAGACACCGAAAAAAATATTTTGAAACAAAAATAATTGAGAGTTCGTTCGAAAAATGTTTTAGGGTGCCGTTGATATTGGGGCTCAAAATAGCGTAGAATGAGAAAAATTCTTTTCTGACAAATTATTCTTCTGCAGAGAGGATTCCTAATTTCTTTTATTTATAATGAATTGATGAATTTATCGATCGCAATTCATTTCTCTTGAAGGAAATAGAGAATTTTTTGTTCAAACTGATATATTTTTACCACTCAAGTAGCTATAAGCTTATGCCGGTATGTAGTAAAATATTAATATGTATTTCATAAAAAAACATTACTGCTTTCTAAAAATTCACACCTCGATAGTTACATAACTTGAATAGCTAATCCTCTTTTTTTTAATTTAACTTCATATTCATACTTTCCATAAGTATAATTAATTATGTGATCAAGTATTTCTAGTAATTAGTTATATTTATTCCTGTGGCCAAAGGAAAATCATAGTTCAAGATTCAGACAAATCAGATTTTGACGCAAACATATATAATCTCAAAGAAAAAACTATTTTTTTTTGTCTCAATACACTACATTTAAAACGATAATTTTTTCACTGCTAAAGGATTTTGAAAAAAGAATTTTCTCGTTACCGCTATCATTTTTCTGCGCTTTACTTTTAACTGAATCACCACCAATTATCCTCCGACCAATATAACTATACCAACAACAATCTCTCGAACAGTACACTATACAACATTGCAACGAGAGTTTTATCTTCGTCTCAAAAGATCTTTTCTCTCTCTCTCTATGAAGAGTACAGCTACATAGAGCATCGAGCTTAAGAGCAGAGCAACAACAGCAATTCGCTTTTCTTGCTCTCTCGCGCGCGCGTCCCGCATTCCACGCCTTTACTTACTCACTGCTTCTTTTTGCGTGCGCACTCCGCGCGCGCCGTCACTGGACCGGAATGATCGTCCCCGTGATTAGTGCAGTGCGCGATGCAGACGCGGATTTTCAAAGCTGCACGGATATATATATATATGTGGGAGGAGCTGCTACAGGAGATTAGTGGTGACGAGGGTACGCTCGAGATATGGTGTTTTCTTGGTGTATAGAGACTGGAGTCTGAGAAAGCGAAAGTGTTTATGTACATATATTGGGATAGAGAGGATTATGGTATATGCCTAATGTTGAAGGTTCGATGCTGGAATCGAAAGTTTTACTCAAAAATTATATTTTGAAGCTATAGAGAGTGAGATTAATCTTAGAGAGATTATGAACTGATTCGACGTATAGAATATCTCTGTTTTAATATTCTAAAAGCCATGAGTGTATAGTAATTATTGTATGGGCATAGCGACTGATAATAAAAATTTAGTAAAGAACACGAATTCAATGTTTAAATAATTGGTCGTGTATTGACAAAATCTTAGCGTACCGAACAAAATCGACTTTGGTCCAAGTAGAATATAAATGAAAGAAATATTTGCTGAATTAACTTGCAGAAAGCCGGGTTTTGAGGTATTCAATCCTCCTCATAAAATACATCAATAAGTTATCTTATATGTATGTATATCCTTAGCTGATCATAAGTAAAGTATTGATCAAAATATGAGCCACTGATAGTGGCTTTCCGACTCTATAAAGATTAATGTAAAACTTAATCAACTCAAAAGGAATATACTATTTCAATCAACATATACGTTGAATTCTATGGAAATATTCCCCTAAGTGGTAATAAAAACGACAAAAAACGTTCGGAGGTACGACTCTCAATTAATTATTTTTTAATTGTTCTATGGGTCATGGAAGAGATGATAAGTAGTTTGAATTAAAGAAAATGGCCTTGTGACGCCCTTTTATCGTTAAATCAATTTTTCTTATGGGAATTTGACATGGGAAAAATTGACGAAACATAGTCACAAATCATTAAACAATATTAAAGATTTCAAATATGCTAAAAAATTTTTTACAAGAAAGTAATTAGTTCAAATTACTTTCAGTTCCAAATTTTTTTTCTTTGTTATTAGAACAACTTTAGGGGAAACTTTTCGTAGAATTCCACATATGCGTAATCAGAATAAGTAGATTTATTTGCACCCAAGTTATTCTCTCATATTACAACTGTATTACATTTTCTTGTTTCTTACAGCGCAAAACATACATATAATACTATAAGAAAGAATCTTTGAAATCTCTGTATACAATCACTCATATTAATCAAATTTTTTCTTACTCTCTTGTCGCAATTATACACCACTTCACCACAAGAAATTGCTAACGAAAAAACAATAAAAATTCT
Source organism: Torymus tubicola (assembly GCA_035583055.1). Classification (NCBI taxonomy): domain Eukaryota; kingdom Metazoa; phylum Arthropoda; class Insecta; order Hymenoptera; family Torymidae; genus Torymus; species Torymus tubicola. The sequence continues at coordinate 7,428 of JAWWEQ010034154.1, forward strand.
CGCGATCATCGCCATCTTACACTATAACATCATTTCTCTTGGAATGCGATGAAAATGCGTAGAGAACACGTGTATTAGCGTTATATACATTACTGCGCACTCGAGCAAAGTCGAGCAAAGATGAAGTCTGTTTACACGTGTCTTTCCTGCGTGCGAGATGCTTGCGCTTTTTATTCGCGCGGCAACGCGGACGAGAGCAACTTTCACTCAATCCATCCGAACAGAAAATTAATTCATTCGACATTAGTGCAATATGTGTGTATATGAATACAAGCTCCTAGTGCTAATAAACTCCGATGAATAAATATAGAAGGAGGATACTTTTGTCTTTTTTTTACTGTACATAGGGAAAAACATATTGTTACAGTTAACGAATTATGCTTTTGAATACTATATGCTAGTTTTCAATTATTATTAAGGAATAATTTTCAGTATTTAAGTCTCGTGCTATTAATAGAAATAACTCGTTTTTTCATGTCAAAGTCATACATGTCTTAATAATAATGGGATATTTTTAACTATTAATGAACTTCTTTAACTATTACAAAATATTCGTTTGGCAATATCCAAATGTCGATTCTTTAATAGTTAACGACATTCCTTTAATATAAAGATTTCTTTTTCTGTGTGTATGTTTCTAAGCTGGCCCTTATAAAAACAAATTAGAAATTCGTAATATGCTCGTTTACAACCAGATGGTCGTGAATATACTGTTATGATATAGATTGTATTAAAATTTACATTGCTGCTGTACATATAGTATACTTTATTGAAAAGATATTTATAACTAAACCATATGCTAATTCTTCTACGTTTCATTAAAAAAAATAGTCCGACTTGACACAATAAGCATAAAAATTAAAAATATTGCTTGTTTTATGAAACGTTTATGAAAGCGTTTATATATGGTTTTATTAAAGAAAAATCATAAATATACATCTCTATATGACCACTGATCCAGATATCTATATGGGTTATATATCACAACCGACAATATTCCACACCGTTATGCCATATACCAGCCAAACAAATTAAAATAATGCTTCTCAAGACAAAACTCAGCTGCCAGAAAGTATATAACCCTCGCCGACAAAGTGCTTTTTTCCACCGAGTCGGCTCAAAACCATTTCCGTCCAATCATTGTTATCGCACTCGTGCAGCTGGCATCCTGCCACTGAGCAAGTCACAAAGCGATCTATAGGTCGTTACAACGAACGACTATATATATATAAATTTTTAAACACATATACACAGAAAATCATCTAACATTTCGATTCGGTCAATTCGCAATGATATTCTTGTGCGCGATTTCACAGCTGTTATTCATGAATTACACTATAACTTATACCACGTATACTCACATACACACGCACATAAACTGCCTTCGCGGAGCGGATCGAGGAGGCGCGCATATCACGCACGAGTGCCCGGCAAGTGGATCTCTTGAAAACAAGAGTATACACACACATTTGTGTGTATATATAAACACACATACACATACACGCATATATATATATACACAAACGAACGAAGAATCCGTCTTGCTCGCACCTACGCTTGCGCGTGAGATAAAAGAGCCGGAGTGAGTGAGCGATTGTGTTTTCACTTCCGTGGAAAAGAAAAGGGAAAGTACGCAATGTCCTAGAACGAGAGCGAGGCGCGCCGGGAGTGGCGTTTTATATATTTTTCGAGATATAAAGAGAGGATATATAAGACTTGATGAGAGCTGCAATATTGAGCGTAAGATATAAGATGTTTACGTATAGGCACCGCATCATGCGCACGTGTATATACGTATGTGTGTTTATACGATATAGTTGACATAATTTTTTTTTTTTTTTTTTTTTTTTTTTGACAAATAACGAGACCGCGATAGGAAGAGTACTTATATTTATATATCCTAGCGCAAAGAGCGCACTTTCTTTTCTATTACAGCTGCTGCGAGAACTAAAAAGTATTACAATGACCACCACCATTATAGGCGAGTCGTGAAAACTTCCAATTGCGGTTTTTTTTTCATTACCGCGTCGCGTGCATGCGCGCGAAACAAATGCACGGATTCTGGGAGTAAGTATATTGTAATGAAAAAAGTGCACCGGCATTGTGGTCAAAGTGACAGTAATTGGAGGGTTCGGTAGTTGTGTTAGTATGGCAAAAAATGTACATATATATAGAAGGACAGCGCGTGAACCGAGAAAGTTTAGGATTTTTCTGTATGGCATTCGATGGATAGCTGACCGCTGCTGGAGGTTTATGATGCGAATTGGGAGTTAATTGTATATATATAGCAAACGTTTAATATGATATATTCGAGACCTGCCTCTCAACCATAATAAATCCGTCGGAACGTTTATTTCTTTCGCATAAACGTTTCTCTCTATCTTTCTAAAGATTTATTATCACCTCGAAACATTGTAAGTGGGAAGAACAAACATCGTCGGTATTGTTTCCTAAATGGTTTGAGAATCCACGCCGCATTGTCTTACACATACCAACTTGATATATATATATATATATACACGTGTGAAAAGTTCACACCGACGACTGTCATATAAGCGCGTCTGCAATGACACCGGAAATGCACGCGCATGTGTAAAAATTCGACAATATAAAAGCTTCCTTATCAGGAGAAAAAGTGTGAATACTTTTTTCTTCAGGAGGAAGAAAATTGTGTATATTACTTTAACTACTTTCTGGCATTATCACTTCCGCGAAGCGAAATCAAGCCCAGTCGTCTACCATACGTTATTATGATATACTCTAGCTATAGAAATGACAGTGCAGAGAGTATGTGTATATAGATACAGTGGTCCTTGATTGCTACCCACGTGTGTCCATATATTTAATTTACAGGGACGTAATTGCCTATGCACTGCGTATATTTCGTCCAATCATGTCCGGGACGTTCGAGTGGTACTAGTTGTAAGGTACGCCGTGTATAGTTTTCTTCCCCATATTGCTACCTGGTTAGAATAACCCAATAACTTGCGGATGCGTGCTTTTACAGCTCATATCGTACAGCACGAACGATAAACATTTTGGAACTATATTATATATTAAATAACCGTATATGATAGACTGGCTTATACGTGAATTTAAAGAAGGTGGATTTCTTTTTTCGACTACATGTATGCAGGAAGTCCTGATTACGAAAAAAAAAAATAAAATAATGTAGATATTATCGAGTTACCAACGTTCCGTTGTAACAACAGTCCGTATACGTGGTTCACGTTCTTTTTTCTTTTCGAAATGTGTAACTGTAAACCGTGATATACAAAATTCAAGATGTTTTACTAGGTTTATAAAAGAAAAGACCGCAAATATCATTTATGGATTTTTAATCAGATAAAATATAATCGCCGACGAGCTACGCATCAAATCATTCAGTTCTGTAATAACGACTATTCTGAGTTTTTTTTTTAAATTACTGTTATAAACTATAAAGAAGTAGTCTATATGATCCAGCAAATACCGGTATGAGAAAAGTTTGAGTAATACATATCGGGCAACGTTTGATAATTTTCCGATTTTTAAGATCTGCTGTTATTTTACGAGACATATAAAAAAGTTTATAAAGAAACACTGATACAAATTCACTATTCGATAGGAAGGAGAATTCAATTAACGGAGGCAGTCATGATCAGCTGATTACTTATATTGATTCGCGTCAGCATATACTTAATTATATACATATATATCCACTGACTATATAACGTTTCTTAACCCAGCAACGGTGCTAAACCTTCCCACCGCAATCCGGCCAAAATAACAAAACCAAAACCATCGCTCGTAAAAAAAAACACCTCCTGCACTTACCAGACTTGCCGGAATTGGACTCCTCGATGGGCTGCAGCGTGCTGGCGGCTGTTGCCCTGGGCATCCTGCCGGCACCCACGGCAGACGGCGCGCAACTATCCCTGCAGCGCCTCTTATTCGAGTATATCTCGTACCTCTTCGGCGGTCGACTCAAACACCGAGTACTTGCCTCCTCCTGGTCCATCAAACCAATGGGCCAGGCGTATCCATGCGATGCTGCGCAACCTGCACCGTTGATCGCGTAATTATAATAATGCCTTCTGCGGTAATCAACCCTTGCGCCTCGACAGCGCTCGCATCTTTCAACTAATTGTCGTTGTCCTGCCACAGTCCTTTTGCTCCTATTTTACCTTTTTCTTTGTTCAACTATATATACAGTTGAAAATCACACCAATGCGGTAATATATATATATATAAACGTTTCGCTGTTTAATCACAGAGTTGCAGAATTTTCTATTTTTCACGGTCGTTCGGTTTCGCGAAATACATGATCGAACACACGTTATAGAAAATAAATGAAAAAAAGAGGAGATAAGAGTTAAGGATGAGTATAGTATATACACACTCGCGCACTGCAATACCGGGAAGGTGATTTTTTTTCTTTTTAACAATCACCGCGCACTGACCGCTTGAAAATCCAAAAAGCAACTGGCACGCGCGCGCGCGAGGACCGACCACCGTGGAAAAAAAGCGCCGAGCACAGCAGGTGTGTTAGTTCCTCTGATGTGTACGGGTACAGCGAGCAACGAGAGCACCGCGCAGTCGAGCGCGCTTGCTGCCGACGTGGATGCGAGCGCGCATTAAACTCACCGCGGCGGCGCCGAAGAGATCTTTCTCTCTTTGCGCGCGCGCGTCTTGCCGAGCGGTCGGTGAGTGAAGAGTTGCAAGAGCGCGGCGGGGAGGACGAGAGGAGAGGAGGCAAGTATAAAGACCGCGAGAGGAAGGGAGATCGGCGAGCCGCGGTCAACGAGAGCTGTGTTGTATTTGTTGGATTGTATAGTAGTCCTTTGGAAAATGTAGAGAGAGAAGAAGGAAAATATACAGGAATAATGACGAGGATATGGATGGTATATAGAAGAAAGCAGTGGATAGGAATCAGTTTTAGTGTTACTGATGTTGATAATGTCTTTTTTAGCTGTTTGAGAAAAGTAGATATATAAGGGTCAATTAGGTTATTAATAATTAACTCGACTGTTGTGTAACTTTGTTCTCAGCTGTAATTGAAGATAAAAAAATGCTTTTTGTTCGTGAAGAAAACGTATTTTTGCGTTATTATGAAATTTCTATATGAATTTTATAAGTATTTAGAAGATTCTTCTCCGTTTTTATCAATCTAGCTTGTGAGAAATCAATTTTACAGACACAAGGTTTCTTTTACTTAAATACGCAACTTTTGTATTAAACATTTTCATGTAGACATTGTTAATACGCAAACATGAGAAAGTTCATTGATAGTTCTTCGCTAATATATTACAAAAAGTAGTTTTTACATAAAAATGTTGCTTAAAACAGTTGTATTACAATTACTTCAAAAAGTTACAGCATGTATTAGATTTTTATTAAACTTCCAAAAAAATGGCCCCATTTTTACATTTTATAGAGGATTATCTTCGAATTAATTTTGTTACATTACTAGATCCATCATGATCAGTATTTGAAAAAAATCAGATTTGTCCGATTTTTATACAGATAATCAGAAAACTTGATCTAATGTGAGCGTGTAAACATATATACATACATTTTGAGGAACGTTAAAAATGGACTCTGGTGATTGAAAGATCATTTTGACATAATGAATTTTGATTATATTAGGGGTAAGAAATATCGTTCAGGCGAAATCATAAACATCGATTCCTTTAAGTATAGCGATCTGTCCTAAATAGTAACTTTTTAAATAAAAAAAGATCTTAAAGTATTTTGAAAGTTCTTAAAAAAAATTTAAAATAACTAAAACGGAATAGATTTTAGTTGGCGTCAAGGAATTCATACATTTATAGGGGGATCTAAATTCTTTAAAATGATAGCGAAAGATACTGTGAAACTTTTTCATTTCTCTTTTACCATTTTATAAGTATACGGAAATATTTAAGTTAAAAATATATATGTAAGTGAAAGCAATAGGTTTCATTCGTCCTAAAATTAATTGCTACCAATTTCATAACAGTCACACCTTTTTTTAATTCGATTTTCGAATCAAAAGCTATATATACAGTAATGTAAAAACTGAAAGCTTTATCAACTTTGTTAATGAAATATTTATATTCTTAAAAATATAGTTTTTATCAAAGGAATATAGGAACTAAAATTGAAGGAATGAGGAATAAAAAAAAATAATTTATATGTATAGGAACATTATCTTTACAGAATTAAAGACTATATAAAAAAGTACTAATAGAACAATGAAATCAATCCACAATAAAAAACACGCTCATTAGAATTATTAAGACAATAACCGGTTGTTATCTAAAGAGTTGCAACCTGACAGATTAAATCAATTAGCATAATTTTATTCCAATTAACTCTCTCAGCTATTCAGATGGACACACACATATCATCCGCAGATATGTAAATCACGGAGGAAATCTTGAATGAACGTAAGCCGTGTATATATAGGAGTATTATATGAAATAAAGACAGAGAAAGTAGGACGTTCGTTATAGAGATGTTCAACGTAAGTGAACGCGTAGACGCGATAGTGAAATCAATAGCGAATGATTCGTTGCGTATAATATTACGCGCACGCAGTATTCTAGTGCATTCAATGAATCGAACGCGGCCTTTGGTTTAGCCCGGCCGATGTGAGCTTATTGTATTTTTAACAGAAAGTTAGGTAAACGTTAGCGCACGCCAAAATATTGAGTGTAAAATCGGGCTAATAAATAAAATTACATAAATTAGAAAATTAATATATTAGAATATATGCAAATTGATAGAAAAGTTCCAATAAATTATATTAATGAACGATGAATTTCGGAATTAAAAATAAAGTGAAATTCGAATGATGCAAGAGTCAGATTATAGATCAGATACATCATCAGTGATATTTTGTTTTAAAGACCAAAAATAACACTAATGGGATAATATTTTACAAAAAATATTGAAAAAAAACATAATTTTAAGATATAATTCAATACTCATTTTATGCACAGATGAGCTTAATATATATATTAGTTATTGAGCTTTAATATATATTAAATTAACTATATCTAGATAGTATCGAGTTTAAGCAAATCAGGAATAAAAAATAAAGTCAAATAGTTTTAAGGCTTAATTTTTATTTTTATTTTGAATACAAATTTAAAAGCTTTCTACACTTCTTCAATACGTAAAAGACGATGAAAGAGGAAAATGTATTTTCAAAGATCATCGTGAGTGTTTTTGCCATTTCTTCAATCAAATCATTCACTTGTCAGGCAGTATTTTCAGTATGAAATAAATTATATACGACAGATTCTGGTATTCTTTTTCTAACATTATTTATATAATAATAGAAAATTCAGTATGCGATATTTTTCTATACCTTAGTGAAAAAATATTATATTTATGCTTGATTTACGTATAATGTATCACATTCTCACAGAATATTTTAACCTGATTGAAATTAATTTCAATAAAGAATTTTTGTTACACTTCCATACTTTGGAGAACGTGGAAAATGATGGTGTCATTCTCTGTACATGGAATAATGAATCTCTTTTGGCTACACCTATTGAAACAAGTACGCTTCCCCTACAAAAACTACTGAGTCAAGTAATTGGTTGTAATATAAAGAGCTATGTTAAAGAAGTTTGTATAAAGATGATATTAAGGTTCGATGCCTGCGAGACAAATCATTTTGCAATCATAATAGCTGATATTTTTTTAAAGACTTCACTAGGTTTTGTTATTAATTTTGTCAAAGAACCTGTACATTATTTCAGCGGCGCCAACATGCTCTTTGCGGGTCGTTCGCCATATTCTCAGCGATTTCAAATACCACGTACTTGTGGTACCCCGCGTATTTGAATTGGATCTTATCGATTTTTGGATAAAAGAAGAAAAAGATTGAAGAGTTTTTAAAAACTCTTGAACGCAGTTGTATATTTTGCTCTAAAGTTTTGGATTTGTGTTCTGGGGTGAATTTGTAAGCAGTTACAAATTTTGAGCAATTTAGCAAATTACAACACAGTGCTATAAAAAATTTTAAACGTTTCCCAAATTAACTGCTCTGCTTCATATACTTATACTACCCCGAGCGCACACGAAAAATCGTTTACCACATATATACCTTTTGCAAGTATATTATCTATAGCTAACGCAGCTCTCTCAAATCATACACGCGCGCGTCATGCACTTTCGTTCTATCATATATAAGATGATGTACGATTTCGAACCTACTCGCCGTGTGTAATATGAAGCAAATGATTGCCTCAAAAAAATGTAGCCGCGGTCATTCATTGTTCGCGCGCCGCGCTATTGCGTGAAGAGTGCGAGTGAGTGAACGAGAGCAACATGTGATATATATATATGCATTTACATATATAGACTTATTGGCTTATGGCCCCACGCATGTCTGGTTTTGTGTACAGTTGTTGTGGAGAAAATGGTATTAATATTATATGGCTGTTGTGGTATTAAAGATGAAATGAGAAGAGAGTGTTTCTGGGTCAGTTGCTATACTTATTAGCGCACTTTGTTATAAGTGTTGCCCTGCATGTTTACTGGTGTAGAGTTCGTTCGTTGCTATAGGTATAAGTGTTTTGAGGAAGAATAATTTTTTTTTTATTAAGCAAGAATACTATACTAAACTACGGACATTTAACATGATGCGAAATAAATCTATAGGAATATAAAAAATAAACAAGATCGGAATACTATGTAAAAATGCTATACACTATAAATTAGATAGATATATTTGTAACCTTTATATGCCTTATAATTTATAACAACCTTTTGACATTAAATTGTGATTTTTAATCGCGCGCGCGCGCGTGTGTGTATAGGCTTCAAAATTTTTACACAATATAATAAGTATACGTCTAGAAAAAATGAAAACGATCGAATAAAAAATTCATAGTCTTCTATTGTTTCTTGTCTTTTCTTTAACATATTTTTATCTTCGAAAAATTGAAATGTCTCACCTCGACCACCCAATCGACCCTTATACTCTTTAATTTTCCAAAAGCCGTATTCTTTTCTGACCCTTCACAATATCCGTACTACACCAATTTTCTTTCGACTTTTCCGCAGGAAGTATCAACAACTTCTATAGAAGTTTATTATGCCACAAATAGACACACCACGAATATCTGTCGCACATTCAAAGTAAGTATATATATATATATATATATAATAATAAGTATCAAGTTTTCGAAAAACAAAAGAAAAAAAGCACGAAATTAGCGTATATATATTATTCGTTCGTCTCATAGTCCGGTAACATGGAGGCGATGGTGAAGACAGAGCCGTTGTCACCCTTATCTGATGACGATGAAATCAAACCAGTCATTAGTTACGCGAGTAGAAAACTCGATGTGGTGGACAAGTGGCGCGCTCGACTGTTACATACCCATGATGATGACGATGCTAATGACTGGGCTAAGAAGCTTGAACGTCAAATCGCCGTCCAGCGGGTCATCCTGCCTTTCCTCGCTGAAGATCAAATTCGTGGGAAAGCTTGGCGACGATGCGGTCTCTATAGCAGACTAGGCGCTATGCCGAGGTGTTATTATGTTTCTCGCCTTGCTCATTCTTTGTTCATGCGCGTATATTTACCGGTTTTTAGAACGAGCGGGAAATTGGTTTGTTTTTAGGGGAGGCAGGATGATCGAAATCGTTATGATAATGCATAAATGATATGAAGCGATGTGTGAATGCTAACAAACTACTTAATAAGATGCTGGTTATAAGTTTCAAAATATGACAACACGCAAATATGATATTTTTACAGTGATGTGAATATAGCTATTATTCCCTTTAAGTTCGAAAAAGTTTTAAATTTAACTAACTTTAATTTTTTTCATATACAAATTATATGTAATCATTCAACAATTTTGTAGATATTTGCTTGAAATTTGATACAAAAAATGAAATATAATCAAAATTTTGTATGTTAAATTAGAATTAATAATAAATGTGAAGTAATATTTAGCTGGCAATTAATCTAGAAAATAATTGTCAACACTTACCAATTCCTTACATTTTTTAATAGATCTGGACTATCACCACATTTGAAAAGAAAGATTAAAAAACTTCAAAACCAAGATTTGGTGAAACAACGATTAAAAAGTGAACCAATAAAAATGGAAAGAAATAATGACTTAGAAAAGTGCTCAGATAATTTTATATTGCCAAGTAGAAATTCACATTTTTTAAATAGATCTCCATTTAGAAATTTGAAACATCTTGATTTATCTCAAGAATCTGGTATTACCGTATTATCAATGAATAGTAAACATACACCCAGCAGTAACAGAAAAATAGCCAAGACCAAGGCAGATAAGAGTGAAAGTAATCATACAAATAGTCCAATCAAACTGAAAATTGATAATTGTATAATTCCAGAAACTTTAACATCTTCGGAAACTTCATCACAATTTACCCTTTGTTTAAATCACAAAAAACATATTTGTCCCTCATTTTTAACTAATTTAAATACATCAGTAGAAATTTCTCAATTTCCATCTTCTTTGCCATCTTATTCTAAAGAAATTTCATCTATAACTCAAAAGTCTTATATAAATCAACAAAATGATTTTTTATCACATAATGCTCATTGTTCCTCGTCTATTAAACAAGATCAATCACTAAATAATTCAAAAATTACCAACACCGAGGATGTAACTTTATCTGGTCTTGACAATCTAACAAATTCTCAATTTGATCATAACTCATTCTCTAAAATTAATAATACTGAAGACAACAGTAACAAGAACGAAATATCAATAGATCAGAAGTTTAGTTCAACTCAACAAGATATAATGGAATCACATCATGATCAAGTAATTAATAATTTAATAAATAATAATGAAGTTGGTAATTCATCTTCTAACTCTTGTCTAACATATATTAGCAATGTAAGCGATAAATCTTTAATTGAAAATAATGTTGACAGACAACATTTTAATTCATTACAAGTATGTTCATTAAAATGTCTTTATGATACTTCTGTATTAAATAAAACTTTACATACTTTGATTCCAAATTCATGTGAAAAAATGACTTTAAAAGATCCAAATTTAATTAAACAATCTTATGTAAAAGCCATATATACTAATGTTGCAACACATGGATCAGCGTCTCAATCTTCTGCAATGAATTTACAAAATACAAATAGTTCCATAGATGCAAATAGTCAACTAATCAGCCAATATAGCTTAACATTTTCATCTACTCAAGATAGTGTTGCAGTGCCAGAAAATTTTCCTCCAGATATATTGCTCTCAAATTATTGTTGTGAATATGATATTGCATATACAAAGACAAACTTGAAACCTAATGTATACGATAATTATTACACAAAAAAAATCAACACCACACTACAACATACTTTAGAGGACATTATACCAACAGAACAATCTTTAATAGAATTTTTTGAGGCATCTAAAAAAAGTTTTAGAAAAACTACAGTTAAAGTAAGTGAGAAAGTTAAGGATATTTTATTCATGTTGGAACAAGATGAATTAAACCAAAACTCAAAATAAAAGTAAAACTATTATAACTATCTTTAACTTTTTTTACTTATTAATAATGATGTAGCATAAAAATAATTATATAGTTATTTTATATAATTTATCCATAATAAACTTAACCAATATTTAAATATACAAAAATTTATTATTTTTTCTTGGATGATCCAAAGCCTGAAAATCCCATAATTGCTGCCATTTCATCAGTAGGGCCATCATCTTCTTCGGCATTGACATCGTCAATTTTACGTTTTCTATCTTTCCTTTTTTCCTTTCTGTATTCCTTCATTTTTTCTTCCTAAATTTAAAAAATATATTAAATTTTATAACTTAAAAATTAAAATTTACTCAGTAATTATAATATAGTGTTAAGAAAATAGCTCACCTCTACTTTTAATTCTTTTACTCTTTGTTCAAGGTCGTATTGTTTTTTCTTTTCTTCCATTTTCTTTTTATTTGCTTGAAACCTTGCTTTTACTTGATCTAACGATGATCTCTCAATTTTCATGCTCATGCCAAGGTTCCTTTGATCTACAAATTATTATTCATTGTAATTTTATTTAATTAATATTTTTAAATTAAATAATGTATATGATATAGATTTTTAATTCTTTTTATTAATGTTTGTATCATTTTTTGAGATTAAGGTATTGAAATATTAACATAATTGGAAAGTGTACTACTTGCAGATTAAAGATTTTTTTGAAACTTTGGAATAGTCAATGAGTATAGATATGTGAATAAAGCTGCAATATTAAACTCTAAAACTACAAAAACCTTTAAGTTTGTTTAATGTTAAAGTCTGATATTGTTAATTTCTTTATATTTCTTCATTTAAAAACCTATTCCAAAGTTTGAGCAATATCCTTGATCTGCAAGTAATATAATTGCCCTTGTTAGTTAAAATTAAAACCAAAATAATATAGCAATGATTTAATCTAAAGTTTTTTAATATTTATATACTTGAAGATACTTACGTTTAGTTCCATTTATATGGTCTAAAAAGTTAATAGAATCCTTGACTACGCAGTCGCATACATTACAATAATATCTAAAAATATAAATATAATTAGACAAAAATCTTTAACGGAATCAAAAATAGTAATATTTCAAAATATTTACCCTCCACTTTGGGATGACGGTGTATTTTTGTTTATGACAACACTTTTTCCAAGTTTAGATTCTAAATCTACTTTATAGTCTCTTTGTTTCAAAAGTTCTCTTTTCACAGCTGGCTGTTTTGGAATTCCAAGTTCTTCTTCTGCAATTTCCTCTTGCAGTCGTTGCAAGGCGATCTTTTCGAACTCCTCCCTGTTCCATTTTCTTCGGTGATCATCTGGACGCTAGTGACATTAAACATAATATAACACATTATTACAAAAGACATTCACAAAATTATTCATTATATCAATTAACGCAGTAGTAATTTTAAATAATTTTCATTTATTTCAAGTGTTCTCGTGACATAATATTATTTGTTTTTACTTTAGTAACCTTAAATTTCGTAAAAATATTAGCAATTTTTTCTGTTATTTGATAAAGAAAATTTAGTAATGAAATAATCAACTTACCATCGACATTTTGAAGTGATTTATTATTTCCAACAAAAACGCACAAAATATATCTTGTCAACAAATACTATTGATATATACGTAGCATACAAACACTCCGCACTGAAAATCGAGCATCAAGCTCAAACACTGATCATGAGCGACTGAGCATTTGTGACGTTAGTCAACGCTGTCAAGTATATATATGTACATATATACGATTATACGAAGCAATCGAATATCGATCGTTAAGCTAGTGTTCTTTTTTACCGACAGACTTTTGTTGGCGTCGGGTTGCTGCTCAGCTGCTTGCAATCGACAAGGCAGATTGGTGGGTGTGTTTGAATGAAAAACAGATTGTTTTGGAGTCCGACTATGCAGTTTGAAAAATATACTCTGTTCTGCTGAAGATCTGACCAGCTGTCTGTACGACTATCAACAGAATGAAACTCTCTAGAATAGAAATCTATAGGATAGGCATGCTCAATAGAAAAGTGAAGAAAAAGTGGGACGACATCGACATTGATTGGTTAAGCATCCCTTCTCCTGTTACTTTCGGCCCGACGGGAGGAAAAAATTATTGGCTGAAAGTAACAGGAGAAGGGATGCTTAACCAATCAATGTCGATGTCG
>JAWWEQ010034185.1:0-21070 GCA_035583055.1 Torymus tubicola
TTTGAAACGTGAAAATTGGACTTTGATTATTTACCTTCACCTATCCTTCCACTCCCAAATTAAGTTCATTACGAACAATTAGTGAGTAAGTATATCTGTTTATCTCTCTCTCTCTCTCTCTGCCTCTCTCTTTTATTTTTGAACGATTATTAAAGACAAGAAAGTTATGAAATCAATCAAAAAATTGTCGAGTATTTAAAAATTAGTCAAAGTTTTGCTGATTTTCTGCTTACAAATATGCATACTTGTCGGGCGCGTTGTTTTATAGTTTTTAAGTGAACAATCAGAATATTTATTCAATTTTTTTAGTAATTTTCACTATTAAAATTCATATTTTTTTTTTATTATACTTATGGAATCCTTAAAAATCTCGTAACGATATTTGTTTATAACAATATTTTCAATTTCTAAGGAAAATAAATTTTTTTTAATTTTCTTTTACCGCGTCCGGCAAGTATGCGTATTTAGCAGAAAATCAGCAAAAATTTGACTGATTTTTAAATACTCGACAATTAGTTGATTGATCATAACTTTCTTGTCTTTAATAAACGTTTAAAAATAAAAGAGAGAGAGAGACAGAGGTAGAGAGAAAGAGAAACGGATATACTTACTCGACAATATTTTAAATTTTTTTTTAAAAGTAATATTAGAGAAATATATATTTTCAATAAAAGTCAACTAATCGCTTAGAAATAGCTCGAACCACCGCGATTATTTCTTCCGCTGTTATTTCCGCGGTCTAATTGAACTCACGCAGGCGGAAAACAATTTTCATCGCGATGGCAACGGTTTCGCGCACTTGTGCTCGCGCACGCGCGAATTACGAGATCGCGCGACTAGGAACCCGACCAAAAAGCTGAAGCTAACTCTCTCCGAGTTCGCAAGCTCGAACTTTCCAAAAGCGGTTGCGCATAAATCAAAGCCGTGCTGAAACGTGAGAGGGCTCGCTTGGAAAATGAAAATGAGAGAAATGGAGAAGTGGGGCAAAAAATTTGGAAATATTTATCGAACGTTCAATGAGAGAACTGGCGTTTACGTTATATGGATATGATTTATTTATATTTTCAAATTATTACGACGTTAAAATTAGCTGCAAATCCGCTTTTATAGTTGAATTGGTAGCAGGAGAGAAAATTAATCGTAATTAATTTTTATATAAAAAACATAATTTTAATTATTTAATTAAAGTACTTTGATTAACTAATAAGTGTCTGGATATCATTATTTATTATTTTCAATGTACATATATAATTATCCGAAAAATTTATAACACTTTCTATTTCTAGAAGAAACTTTTAAAATCATTAATTTACGTTATTAATGTGTCACAAATTGGTAGGAAGTAATGATCGTAACTAAATGACGCTTTCAAAAGATGTAGTTCGACGGTAAATGAGAATCTACCAATGAAACAAACACAATGTTGGGCTATTTCAGAAAGTGGATAGATCTTGTTTTTTCGAGGTTGAAAATCTTACCGTACAGCTGACTTTCCCATGAGACAACCAGAGTCTGAGAGGAATAAAATACCAGCCAGAATATATCTGCGGTTCTTAATTTTTTCCAATCATTTCAAAACTCTGAAAGCTTTGTGTCATGACTAGAGGAGTAGGTATCGTTTCGCGAAAACGTATTTGTTTTGAAAAAAAAGTAAAATGCGAAAGTCGATTTGGTACATTTTTATGTAATATTTTCTTTATATATTGTATAAAAAAATTGTCAGTCTTGAATAAAGCTTCCTAGAAAATGTTAAATTAGAAAAAAAACCACTTATCTCTTGGCTGTAAATTTCATAGCAGGGTCGTTTCACGCCAATGTACGTTTCGCTTAAGTGTAGTCATATTCAAGGCTCGCTATTTCTGAAGAACTGTGATCATGTTTGAAAGCCTATAATTTTTTAAAGGAAGCCGTATTTCTTGCTTCTTATGAGAAAAGATTCACAATTCAATATATGTTTAGATAAAACCGATATTAAATTTAACAAAATATTAAGTATACATAATATTCATTAGTCATTTATAAAACTCTCAAATTTGTCCAAATATCGTATAACATATCGCTATAATTCAATACATCGACGAATTAACGTACGTACATCGTTCGACCAACGAAACCACCCATAACCAATCGTAACGAAAAAAAAAATCGAGCAAATAAAATAGAGCAAAACCAATATTTCCAACGACAAGTCGAATCGTATATACGGAATTCGAACGCCTCGCGGCTCTGCTGAGTTACTTCCACGGATTAATATCCCTATCTTCCACGCTCTCGGTCTTTTCCCGTACAGCTCGGGCAAACACACGCGCACGATATTTCTCCCTCACACGCGGGACAGAGAGAAAACGACGACGTCGACGACGAGCGCGAGCGAGCGGGCGAGAGAGCGCGAGATAAAGAGATGAATGGCCGAAAGTGCAGGCGTACGCGCGCGCGCCAGAGAAAAAGGAGAGGGGAAACGAACGGAAAGAATGAATGAAGGCTGAGCGGAGAAGCGGATATGAAGAGAAAGAGGAAGGGAGAGAGAGAGAGAGGAAGAGAGAGGATACACGTATACGTACACTGGTTTTTCGGCTATATAGGTATATGGGTGGGAGAGTCGCTGCTGCTACTACTGCTGCGTCGGCAACCCGGCGATCGCAATTTATGGTCCTGTATACGTTACTTTGCCGCGTGCAGAGCGGCGCTCTTCCGCCATTTTCCACCTGTCGTTCTCATTGTCAGCGCCCGTTTTTTCTTATCGCAAGTTCTGCGCGGGACCCCCGTTTTTGATGGGTATAGTTCCTTTCGCCTGACGATGCGCGAACCCGTGCGAAGCTGCAACGCTGCGCCGCACCGGTGGAATTAGTCAAGCCAAGAGCTCGATATTTCAAAATCTCGGATAGCACGGCTTGATTTACTGGCTGTTCTGATTAATCGGAGGTTAAGGGATGATTATAGTGATTTCTTAATAGCATACTTATTGTACTGTCAATGTGTTTTATGATTTTTTAAAAGTTGGTAAGTTACGGTTTAAACGAATTGTTCGTGAATTTGTAAAGCATATTTAAAATTATAAGTAAATTTTGGTTGTAGATAATGTTGGTAAAGGTCGATTTTTAAATTTACGCGATATCTTATAGCAATCAGTATTGTGTTTGGAACTTTGGTGTTGCATTGTTTATTATTATTCTATGCATATAAAGCAAGAGCATTACCCTCGTTATAATAAAGAGGATCGATGAAGTTTTAATGGTTAAGCTACTGCGTATACGAGTAGCTTTAAGGTAATATCCCGACCTAGTTAATGGCCTCTAAATTGGGTCAACTCGCCCTCGTAAGTGAAGAGTTCGGGTCACCATGATGACATGATAAGGTCTTGCGCTGGTACTATAAGATGACCGTAATTAGGAGCTCGCGTGGATTTAGCTTATAATGTGTACATGAATAATGAAACGTTACGGTAATTTAGAACTTTTCAAACTCGCTGCTCTATCGTTATAGTAAAAGCATTATTATTGAAATTTACACTTTCAAGGGTATATATATATTCAACCACGATAATAATCAATTAAATGCACAATATTTGAAATAAGTGATAAATAACATGTTACTACAGAAATTTCCATTTTTAAACCGAAATAACAAACCATGAAAATACCATGAAAAAATTGCTTATTTAAAATTTGCCTTTAATTCAAGAATAATGTCACATTTCTAAAGTATATTGCAACAACATTTCGCCTGACATTTCTTTAATTGCAATTAAACTCACTAACAGACATTTTATGTATTGTAATATTCAACGTAAAAAATCCAATAAAATCGCGTTAATTAAAAAAAATGTAACTAACATATCTTCAATCCCTTTCCGATTCCCCAGCTTAATTCGCCCTATACCTTTCGCTAAAAAGTGGAGCCGAACCAAAACGAAACGCGCAAAAGAGAAAAAAAATCACGGATTAACGTAGTCTCTTCAGGCTCGATCCGTAAACCGACTGCCCGTAAACCGATAATTAAAGACGCCGCGACGTCCTTTTGCCTGCGCAAAAGGGAAGGGACGAGCAAGCGAGAGAGAGAGAGAGAGAGAGAGAGAGAGAGAGAGAGACTCGCCACCGGTCCGGAGACTGTCGCCGGGGCTCGTTAATATTAAATTTCTCGTCGCTGCGCGCTGAAAAGGGTCAGGGCTGATGACGGGATAGCGCGTTGGAAGCTGCAGCTCTCCCTCTCTCTCTCTATCTCTCTCTTGGCTAATTTCCTCCGCGAAGTCCAAAGATTCCGGAACGTTCGCTGCCCTGGCCAAGTTCGCCTCGACGACGCAAAAGTCCAACGAGAAGTTTCTCCTTCTCTCTTCCTCTCTCTCTCTTTCTCTCTTGCGTCTGAGATACCGTCCTCAATTTCGAGGCCCAGGACTCGGGATAATGACGGCGGGAAATTCAAAAGCCAAGGATTCTCCCTCTCTCTCTCTCTCTCTCTCTCTCACCCTCTTTCTCCTTCCCTTCGCTCGTCGCGTATAACGATCGGATGCTTTCTGCCGGACAGACGCGCGTGTACGAGAGACAGAGAGTAGCGCGTTCTTGCTCTATTTGTGTGTGTGTCTCTCCCCACCTCTAGTCTCCGCGCTATTTTAATGTAGAACCTTTGCCCAGGAATTTTCTCATTTGGAGATCCCCCTTTTTTGTATGCTTCCTCCAAGCGCCTCGATGCGGGCTTGTAATAAGAACTTTCCTACTCGTGCACTTTGGCAGTCTTCGTGCTTATTTTGGGTCCATGTTCGAGGTAAAAGCTCAATGGAGATCCGTGTTCTAATTATGCCGTAAGATGGTGGGATGCGCCTTTTACGTTAATTATTTTTCCGTTAATATAGTTTGAGCTGTTTTTTTTCCTGTGGGTACAACGATTGCAGAAGCATTTATCACGTTCTAATTTTGCTTTTTATTTATTTTCTTTTAGGATTATAATTGAATACACGTTTTCTAGTATTTTAATTGAATGATTATTATGGATATAATTCGAATAGAATAAAAGATATTTATCTATAGCATTTTTTTATAGTTTAATAAGCTATGGAATATTAACTTGGGGTGGAGCTTATAGAAATACTAGAGGCTTATTGGAAAACCTATACAAATAGGAATTTTAAAAATTATTAATAAGAATAATTTTGTCATGAAAGATAACCCTATGAATTTAAATCAACTATTTACCTTTGAGGCACTTAAGTACCATTACTCTGACCTAAACAATCAATATCTCAATTCATCTAGTATAACTAGGAAGATAAGCTTAATTATACCAGAAAATAAAGAAAAGAGTTAGCGACAAAAATAGTTATAAACGAGCAATAGCAACATTTAACAATTTACCGAATGATTTTAAGATTCTCAACATAAACAAAATTAAGCATTTTAAATAGTTAAAAAAGTGGATTACAGAAAATTAGGAAATTAAAATCGATGTGATACTGCGCTCTGATTATATATTTTACTGTTTTGTACATAATTGATATTTTTATATGGAATGTTATTGCTATAGAGATAAAGTTTAGGTGCGTAGTTCTAAGTTAGTTTTAAGTATATACATTATATTTTTTTTTTGTTATTTTAGTATTAAGTAACACTCGTTTGTAAGCTATCCGAATACCGGACCTGCGTATAGGAGACTATGTTTACCTCTGTAGGGTTTTACTAATTTGTAATTATTTCTGGTTCGTATAAATAAATAAATAGTATCTTCTGAAAATACATCTGTCGTCTTCATAAAGTCAGAACTCGACATAATCAAATTAATAATACAACTAAAATAATATGCAATATAAATATCACAGTCCACAACACCTTTTAATCAATTGTACACTGATAAAAAAATGTAGGGAAAAATTTCCATATTTTCTGAAACTTTAGCAATATCAACGAAAAGTACAAATTTTTACATGGAAACATGGTAAAAATGACTAGAAAAACAGTAAAAATTACTATTTTTCTAAGGGAAAAATTTGTACTTTTCGTTGATATTGCCAAATTACTAGAAAACATGGGAATTTTTCCTACAGTTTTTCTATCAGTGTACAAGTGAAATAAATTAACAAAAGATCAAAAGATAGTATATATTCGTTCTTTTGAATAGTTGGAGGCGCTTTATTTTAAAATATATAAAAAGTGCTAGTTAAGACTTTTTAATTTTTGAAAAAATTAAAGATTTCATAATACACTTTAATCTTAAACGTATTATAATTTACTAACATTATATTATTATACTAACATTAAATGTATTATAATTTACTTTGAAATTTCAAAGAGAAAACTATAATCTCCTGTTAAATTATCAAATTACTAAAGTCAAGAGATCTTTATCTGCACAAAGACAAATAAATCTTGTTTGATCAATCTCTGTTTGAATGGTTCTCGAGGTATTGACCAGGTACATACTTATACGCATACGGTATATACATACGGACCAAATTTTGTTAATCAACGGATTTTGACATAGATAACTTTGAGTTTGAATATTTTTTGCCTTAATTTTTTTTTCAATTCATTCTTTACAGTAAGGTTTTTCCGCAGTCCTCCTACAGTTATTTCATTATCATAATAATACTTGTTTTTTTCATTTCGGTATGGTATTAATTTTCCATCGTTGACGTAGAGGAACAAAAACATAAACATTTTATAAGAGTATGTACAGCGATATTGTTTAAAAATAATACATTTATAAATTAAATGACAAAGAATATATTTTCTTGAAAACTTTTTTTCTCACTGTAAGTTTCGTCTCTAAAGAAAGAATATGAAGAATAAAAATAAATTAATCAATTATTTTATAAATGCCTTATAATAAATGAGAAGAAGAATTAATTAACTAACCCGTTCACAATATTCATAGACCATCCTCACTGGCGCTATCAAGCAAATCCCCATTAACAGATTTGCAAAGGCTCGCTCGACGCTATCTGTGCATTATGCACCAGTGAGTGACGATCAAGAAATTCACCCGACCATAGGCTCTCAAGCCCCTCCAAAGACTCTCTCTCTCTCTTTCTCTCTCTCTCTCTACGCTTTATGCACCTCGCCACGCGTTAATGGTACGCGATTCACCGTCGGCCACAATGGCTCTCGAGATTCTCGCAAGCGCACGCGCAAGAAAGTCAGTCCTCCTCCTCTTCTTCACTGAAGAAAACAATGTCAGGAACAAGCCGCACCGCTAGAACTTTCATCGCTCTCGTCAGCTGTCCAACCGCGAGGTAGAAGAAGAGCCGAGTGCCGCTTTTAACCGCGGGAGATATCGCGTTTCGCGAGCAATTAACGGCGGCCCGAGAGGTTTATTAGGGAAGAACGGTATAGAGGCAAAGAGAATGGTGAAAGCCAAGCTTGCGCCAACATGCGAAGTGCTTGTTCGCTTGCTTGCTTGCTTACTTGCTTGCACATGAACTCTTCTTTTACGGTGGCGCATGTGCGTGTAAGGTTTTAGCTGAGATCGCTCTGTTAAAGCAGCGGTGGTATATATATGTACGTGGATACTGCGCGTCCTTTATCTTAGCTGAAGAATCTTAAGAGATGAAAGATAAGATGGAATCTTTCGTATGAGGGACGGGAGAGGACGAGATAGAATCACAATTTACGTTTCAGTTAGGTCCGGCAGAGTAGAGAGACAGAGCGAGCGTGCGATGTCGTTCAACGGCGCTGAAGCAATTTCGTAATCTTGATGGTCGGTTTATTTCGTTTTTAGGGGTGGAGGAATGGAAGGTCGGAGGATGGTTTAGAGAAAATGGTCTCGGTGATTAATAAGATGGATGACCGTTGGTGTATTTCTTTTTTTATTCGTTTAATTGATGTGATGCAAAAAGTATGAAGATTTACGTATGCGTGTTTTGCAAGAATTTTATCTGAAAATTATTCGAAATAAAGAGTTAAAATTTTAGTATAGTACTAACGAGAAAAATAGAAGACTTGGATGGTTATCTGAAAAGAAGCCGCAAGTCAGTAGTTTCGCCCGTGTACTGTCAGACATCTACATTTTCATTTATATTTTATTTAACTCTTTTTGGTTTTGGTTTAGCGCATTCTTAATGGTGAATAACTAAACAACCTATTTATTCAAAATCATTGTATTTACTTTCAACATTTGCAAAATTCCGAAATCATATACCTTTATTCAAATATTCGTTCTAAAGCCATCAAGCTCGAAATGTGATGAGCGTCATTCTCTCTACACATACAGACGTACAGTGCAACTTCGTAAAAGCGAGAAAGCGAACGAGAACGAGGAAGAGCTATATAGAGGAATAGAGGAAGAGGTGGAAAGAGTGAGACACGTGGATCACCCCCTGAAGCCAAGATGGAAAAGGCCTCAGCAGAGGTATAGAAACCCCTTCGGGCGTCTAGCAAGTTGCCTAACCCGGGCTATTGATCACCGCAAGGCCACCACCAACAACACGCCCTCTTAATTAAACCCCGGCCCGGAAATCCGACCCTCGCACTTTCTCGCGCGCTCGCGCGCGCGCCTCATCCGATTCGCGTCGAAGGAGTTCCGCGCGCCAAGTTCCTCGCGGCCTTTCACCGCCTGGCGCGCTTAATACCCTCGACGGATTTACGAGCAGCTCGCTCGGAAGCTACACGCACTCTACTCCGCTGTCTCTCTCTCTCTCTCTCTCTTACTCTTACTCTCTCTTTTTCGTGGTTTATGAAAGAAACGAGGCGAATCATCTGTGATTTTGTGCCGACCTTTTGCTTTCTTTTTTTCTTTTTTTTTTTATTTTCGAAGTGAATTATGCGCTGGTGTATTTTTCGCGAGCGAGTGAGATTTCATTGCCCCCTTTTCTCTGTGTTGAGTGATTTACTTCCCAGGGTAGAGCGCAAATGGAGAAGCAGTGGCTTACTTTCGAGTGTTAAAGTTGAAAGGGGGGAATCTGTCGGCTGAGCGGCCTACTGTGGTCGTCAAGTGTAATAGAGGGTTATGGCGGGCTGTTTGGTGCGATTGTTGTGATGTATTGGTATATTTGTTTTTTAATAAAGTTTAGATGAGAGCGTCAGGTTAAAAATATATGAGTTGGTAGTGGCAAAGTTTCAAATGTTGTGTTACGGTTTTTCTTGCTAATTGAAAAATGTTATTTTAAAAGAAAAGAATAAAGCTAAAATTAATGATTTTATCTCCATAAAAATAAATGAAAGAAAAATAGGTAAGCTACTATGGATAATTTTCTGAATTTTCATTTAGTGCTGTGAAAAAGAACCTAAAAATAATAGCCGATGAATTTTAATTTACTTAAACGTTATTAAATAATTGAAATAACTAGTATATTCTTAGAAAATAGTAATTAAATTTTATCACTGTTGTTTTACACTGATATATAAAAGAATAAAAATTCAGTTTGCCAGAAAACTGAGATGAAAACTTAACTATGTACATAAAGAAAGCAAAGGAGGGTGAATGAAAACTGCTAAGGAAAAGCCGACGTGGCTATACTGGTCTTACCGAGAAAAAGGCAAAGCAGTTTGATTAATAAAGTTCTTTTGAATGCGAAACGAAAAATCTGTAGGATAATATTTATAGAAGCGGGTATATTTCATTTCTTTAGTTGTTCTCCATTACTCTGATTCATAAAAATTAAATTCAATGATGAAATGGCCGAGCTCGACGAATTTATCCCCGCAAAATTGAATTTATACGAATTCTGGTACTTTATAAAATTTCCATGTACCAGGGTATTTCGATATCAGCAGCGATTTCAAAGTGATTCCATTATTGCAGGTAAAATATTCCAAAAAAATATTATAAAATCCAATATTTTAATATCTCTCTCTCTCTATCTCAATTTTTTATCCTCTAACCTCCTCCCAAACATTCCGAATAAAATTCATCAAAATTCAAACTCACTTCTCGGCTAATCGAACGTCTTTTCAGCACACCTCTATACCATTTCCATCCGTGCCTATAAAACGCAGGCGAAAAGAAGGTCACGAAGGAACCCGATCGAAAGACGCTCGCTCGGGCCGTTGGCCTCGATCCCTATGAGCCATTGCCGACATTACGTTATCTCGGCGTAGCCGTGAATGTTATCGTCTTCCAACTCCCCGCTCACCATCACCACTACCACCGTCGTCGTCGTTGCGGAGCTGCCAGATAATCTCGGTCGACTCCTCGGCTCTCGTCATAAACGCGCCGATACGCAGAGGCAGCTGTCAGGGCGGACGACGGCCTGTCGTCCTACGTAACGACGGAGACGAAGGTACCGATAGAGAGTGGGGGTGAATGGTAAGGTGAAGAGGGAAGGGAACGAAGGGGATGTGAAAAAAAAATTGATGTATGATTTGGTGGTTTTGATGCGTCGCGACGATATATCGAAGCGAGGAAACATACCCGATGATGTGATGCTTGATTGACTTTCGTAGGTGGTTGGTAGGGGCGAAAAAGTTGATGTGTGCAAAGTGGGTGATTCGTAATACAGTTTGGGATGAATGGTGTACTTATAATTTATATTTGGAATAAATTTATGTTTATTATTTTGTATGGAAACAACCAGAATTTGAATCGGTACGTCAACGAATGAAATTTTAAAAATAAAAAACAAAAAATGAAAAATTTTAGTAAAATTCAAGAATTATAAAACAAAGTTAATTTAAAGAAATAAGAGATTTCCTTTATGAAGTGGCAATTTATTTCTTTTTATACTTAACAATTTTGTATTCCATAATGCAGCATTCTAGAGATTTCAATAATAAAACTTAAATGGCATACTTTCATAGGGCTTATTCTATTCATAGAAGTAATAACGCTGTCATTATTCTGACGGCTGACGAAACAGTTACCTGAACTACGTGACCTTTTGTATATATACTCGTCGTTGCGTGACTTGAGGAAAGCAACGAAGAAAACTCGTTATGGACATGGTAATTGCTTATGTAAATAGGTATTGTGTCATCAACGTACGCCATCACGCAATGTTTCAAACTCAAATCAATTACCGAAATTTTTGCATTTTGCTTAACCTACTCGTGCATATATACAACAGTTTAATATTCATTCATCCTTATACTAACGTGCTTTGAATTTTAAATTTGTAATTGTTTCGCGTTACCGTTTATGCACCCATTGTTATTTTAAATTGTGTGCTCTGGAAAATAATGGATTTTTAATTGTTGCATACACATGTATCATTAAGTGTATTATGGAAATGATACCAATGTAAATGCATAAATTATTGCATTATATTATATTATATATGCATTTCATTTTTAAAATGATATCACCAACTTTATTTAATTGAAGTAAACAAATTAATTAACGAGGCTCACCTATATAAACACCTTAATTATTATTTATTTTTAAAATCTCTTCATCTTACGTAAACACCAAAAACTTTCTCATTAACTTTCGATCCTCGACTACTTCACGAACCACACCACAGCTCAGCTCTCTTTCACTCACTCTCTCTCTCTCTCTCGCTCTTCCTCCTCTCCTTCTTATCCGAAATCTCAAAATTACACTCGACAATAGAGAACCCACGAGGCTCTCTCGGAAAACTCTTCACGGACAGCCGACCGACCGTCGGACGCATCCTCAGCTCTCGCTCTCTCTCTCTTACACACGAGAAAGAAATAACAGTTCCCCCGTTCGCTCCCTTCGCGAGTGCAAATTAGATGTTAAAACGCGATAAGCTCAGCGTTCGCTCCGTATAGCTCGCTCGCTCGCCCGGGGAAAGGGTTTTCGCACATAATTGAGGAAGTAACTCGATCGATCTCTCCATTATCTTGGTAGTCGCCAGGGGGGAGTGCGAAGTCAGCTGCGAAACTATTGCCCAGCGCTCGCGCGCACGTGGAAAGGAGAGGGAGGGGAAGTAGAAGCAAAACTCACCACCGCACGTGGTTGAGAAAACGCACATTGGGTATAGGGATATCTTTATCTCTGGCCTGTTAACCGCGGAATTTCCATTCTCCTTTGGCTCTTCTTATTGAAACGTCAGGCCTCGGCTTGAAATAAGATTGAGATACGAATCTTACCCGTGCAAGCGCGCCGCGCATGGAGTTAAATAAATTGCATCGCTAATGTACTGCCGAGAGCTCTATATTTCGCATCGGGCTCCTATAGTGCTGCTGTTATATACGAAGGAAAAGCTATATACGGTAAGTTCTTCGCCAAAGGGTTTTGTAACTTTTGCCGTCGATACTTATACTATACTTGTTCGTTCGCCCGCCTGCCCGTTGTGTAATTATAGGATTGCTCTAATGGATGAGAATCGCGCGCGCGCGCACACTGCTGCGGTTATATTATATGACGAAGAGTGCGGTGGTATGATAGCTCGCTAAAGTCGTAATTGCTTTTTGATTGACTTCGCTTTATAAATATGGAATGTGAAGGGAGTAGCCGCAGTTCGGTTGCCGAAAGATGAGAGTTTTATTGTTTCTAGATCTGAGATTGATAGATGGCGGAGATGAAGAGAGTTCGCGAAGTGAATTTACTTTAATGAGATTAAAATTTTTAAACTCTGTTGTTATTCGGTTATACGAATTGGTGCGGAGGTATATATAAATATGACAGTGTATTTTTATTGCTTTTTCATTGTCTACTATGACTGTCGTATATAGGACAGTTATTTTTATTGTTTAAATGTGTCTGCTGCGGAAATGTGGTAGGAAGCTTTGTATATGACGTACACGTTGAAAATAATTTTTTTTTATTTCGTATATATATTGGATGTAACAATAAAATTTTGAAATAGGTCACTAACAGATGAGAAATGTGCTGACGTGAATGAAGAATTTCCAATTGCGCAAACGTCAGTTCTATTCAGTTGATAACAAGCGTACTATAAAAAGTAAAAAAAAAAGGGGGAACATTTATCAGCTTTCACTATAGTATATGGGTATAGATAATGCCACGCATATTATTTGCTTCGATAAATTCAATCCAACATTCGCCCAGAAATAAAGTGCAAAATTTAATAATCATGCGCTCTATTCATCACCATAGTTAAACAAATAATTACCCTATCAACGTTTGTCACTACTCGGAATAACCAACGCGAAGGTTATCAACCTTCATCTTTCAAGAAATCGGCTCGCCTACGCCGTCCAATAAAAGTCGATCAAACGTTTTCCTGGGCAGCAGCCACTTTCGCCGATATTACCTAGGCGACCCTCTCTCTCTCTCTCTCTCTCTCTCTCTCTCGCTTGGAAGTAGTATAGTCGCGTCGTCGAACTTCATCGATAGCCGCGAGCCAGGGAGATAAATTAGTGCCAAGGGCGCACGAAGTGAGAGAGAGAGGGGGGGGGGAATCGTGTATATATATAAGGGAGCAAGAGAGCCATTTGGCTCACGGTGGTTAATGGGCCGTGGCAATAAACCCGCAGGCCAGTGCGTCGTGTGCTCGCGCGGGCGCGAAAACTTCTCGATTTGCAGCAGTGGTGCGGTGAATTCGGATGTCGTTTGTTTGCGTATGTATGTGTGGGTAGGGGATGGAAAAGGGGGTGGGGGGAGGTAATGTTGAGTTTCCATGGATCATCGAGCACCAGAGTCCTCCGTTCGACGATTTTGCACGTGAGATTTGGGGTAAGAGGTAAGGCGTGGAATTTCGTGAAATTATATTGGTAGCTATACCATTTACGGAAATTCATAAATTATAACTTTTCTATAAAGATCAAGATTGACCGAAATAACAACTTTTAGAGTGTTTTCTGCTATTATTAGTATTTAATAAATGATCTTCCTAAATAGCATTAATTTTTAGTTAAACTTTGAAGTTATAGTTAAATTAACTTTTTTTGGACACGTAAATTCTTTTTCCTAAATTCTTGATATCTTATATTTTTTAAGCATAAATTGCAATGCTAGTTAATTAAATGAAATTCAAAATGGAGTCTAAAAAGAGAATAAATGTATTTATTTAAAAAGCCAACTTTGAAATTCAAATACTTCGGAGGCTGAGTAAGTAATTTTAGACAGTTAGAATTCACTTGTATACAATGAATAATTTCAATAAAAATTTTATTTTAATTAAAGTCACATCCTTTTCACTTAGACCATCGCAATTGATTTTTCTTATATACATTGCACAATAAAAGCATAATAAGAAATGTTTCATATTCGACAGTAAAATACAAGCAGTATAAAAATTAATTTCAATAATATATAATTAAATGTTCTTATCTGATGATTCATTAGAGATTTTCTTCTTCTTTTTCATATCTGAAAAAAAAGAAATTCACATAAAATACATTCGGAAACCTTCGCTTAGCCATATTCCTTTTAACTAAAAATGCGCTCTCCCACATAGCTTTTGTCTTCTCGTTTTTTCCCTTTCTATCACTCTCCTCCACTCACTCACGCGCTCACCTTTCTCTTTCGACACTTTCTCAGTGTCCGTATTTCACTCTTCGCACCGTACTTTTTACGCCTCTCTCTCTCTCTCTCTCTCTCTCTTTCTCTTTCTCTTTCCCGCTCTTTCGCATGCTGGCTGTCCCGAAAAGCATCTATTTTTACGCTCTCTATAGCACGTCGAGCGTATATCCACTCTTGCGTTGCACTAAAACTGAGCGGAGTTATTTGCGAGGCAACTTTAAAAATGTCCGTTACCGCGCGGGCTCTATCGCGCTGCGTACGAGCGAACGCAACTTTGAAAGCTGCCGTGCGCATGGACGCTGAATCGCGCTTCGCAGTTGAGTTTCCAGCGGCTCGCTAAAACTACCGACAATGGAAATTAACGTTAAATTTCTGTTGCCTGGAAAGTACAACTTTGTTGCGTCATGAAGTGTATACGTATGCTAAATAGCGTCAATGAATTTCTGACGATTATTAATAGGAACTTTGAACGTTCGGCATTGAAAATCTACGAAGCTTATTAAAATTCTCAGAAAAATAATTAATTATTTTGATTATGTGAAGAAATAAATGCATAATAAGCTTTTTTCTCGTTTCAGTAATTTTTCAGATCAAATTCTGTAGTCACTAGAAATTAAAATAAGATTATATTAAAAACTTTTTATTGATGTATTGAAATTTTTTTATATAATTTTAAATGCAATTTATAGTTTTTCTATACCTGCATTAAAACGTAATCATTCATAAAGTCTTATCATAAAAATAATAAATATATAAGTGAAATTTTCTAAAACTATTAAATTATTTATACATCCTCTCTCACTTTGTAGAAATGAATTATAAAAGTAGATTTGAATATTCAAATAGCGGAGCAGAGATAATATATTAAATGTAATTTTCTTCACATTGTAGATATACGTTTCAGTTTTGAAAAAATGTACAATAATTTATTTTATAAAAGTGCTCATGAAAAATGATAAGTTATATCAAATATCAAAGACGAAACGTTTTATAACATATTAACTTGCTATTGATATTAGTGCTTTAATATAAAATGGAAACTTCAAGCTATATACTGTCCTATCTCCTATTATTGTTTATCTAATCCAAATCAAAATAAACAGTTCTTTACAAAAGACAGTTCAGTATGAAAAGTGAATCTTCCAAAATCTGTAGAGGTCGGTACCAGGCTATTTTCCCTTATATACGAATCTGTTCAATAATCTCGCCGCACCTCTCGCGCCGTCTCACGCCTTTCCGGAATCATGCATACACGCGGGGTTAAATTCACTTAAGCTCACGAGCGCACGCGCCTTCCAACCCCGGAATTTCAAGACAGACAATGACGCGCGCTCGCGCCCGAGCCGCGAGACAGCACCTGCGCTCTTCTCGCGCAAGCGCGCCCACTGGTGTGTGACTTAATCCAACGCTCGTGCCTCCGACCCAGATGTGTATATACACGAACGCGCTGCGGCTCCCGCTTTTAAACAAACATGTGCTATCACTCGCGCTAGACTAAGCGAGCCCTGTCTGTTTTATCCGCGCGAGTGTAGGCGTAAAAGCGCGTACGTTACCCGGCATTTATGAATACGGGATGGATGTAATCTTCGAAAACTATACAGCACGGAATTTTGGACTGGAGAGTGAGGGGTGAATTTTAATAGTGAAGAGGGCAGATATGCGGGAGTGTTTGCTTTTTATTTATAGGTGATTATAGGGGTGCACGTAAGCGCGTGATTAATCGTGAATTTGCGTTCTTTTTATTAATTCACATTCAATAAGCTTGATTCTATGATAGGGAATAATTAGAATTTTCTTTTATACAAAAAGAGAGACTAAAGTTTTTTTGTTAGTTAGATAATAATAGTTATAGATGTAAGTGCATTCTTTTTTAAAGTTGGGCCCCAAATCATAGACGAAAAGACTGTATTATAAAATCATTGGTTCTTAGGAGGTTAACTTTATTCATATTAAGTTGTTACTGAATTCAATTCAGTAAGAGAGAATGAGGCCTCCAGATTAAAGATTTGGCTGAAACTTTAAAAGATTTTCGTGGACGTAGAGATGTAAAGAAAATTACAATAATATCTAACGCAAAGCATATTATTTTTTAACCTGAAACATGAGGGTGGGTCTAGATATTTCGAAAGGCTGTAATTTAGATGCCTTACCCGTCAGAAAATCACTAATGTAAAGCACATGCCTTATTAGCAGAATCACGCCTGTCCCATGCGTTTCAATTAAAAAGCACGATTACCAGAATATGAAAATACAGAAATATATTTATAGAAATAATTGAATCGATTGAACCGCTAACATAAATATTAAAGTTACAAATAATAAAAATAGAAAGTACAATTCAGAATTTAGAAAAACGCAAAAGTAGAAAACACGCGATAGAAAAATTAAGAATAACGATTTTGAGCTTACAGAATCCTAATGTAAGAAAACATAAAAATGGAAATTTGAAAATCCGAAAACATGAAGACCAAAATTACCAAGATAAATAAGTTAAGATTGGTTATGATTTTCGCTGTTATACAAGATATGAAATAGTACCTTCTTCCGCGCTTCACTAAAGCGGGATAGACTCTTCTTTCTTCGAGATGATTTCACACTTATCATGAAGTTTTTTTTTAAATAAATCCTATTTTAATGAATAATAATAATGAATTCATTTATTTAACATATATTTACGCGAGAATAATCGTGCATGAAAAAATTTATTAGTTTTATTTTTTGCATATACGTTTGTAATTTGCATAATTTTATTTGCTTATATTTTATGAAAACATTATATTTATATTTGAAATTTACTTTATTATAATGAATTATTTCTAATTAACATTATTCTTATTTCTAACAGCAATTTATATCTCTTTTGATTAATAAATATCATCCGATATAATTCCTTATATTTTTTAATAATTACGATCTTAACTCCGTAAATATTTTTAAATATATTTTTATATATGCTGTAAAATAATATTCCTATATAAAAAAGTTGTGGCAGCTCCGCGACCTTCGCTCCTCAACCACTAGAGCTCGCACCTAGCTTATAAACCTGCAAGTGCGCATGCGACTATGTCAGGAAGTCGAAAAGTCTTCTAGATTGGGTGCGTTTTCTTCGATTCTCACTGATTTAAAAATACCTATTGCTAAACTCTTTGTACTCAATGTTCTTATCCATGCGATATCAAGAAATTGGGTTTCCCCGACAATCCACACATCAGTCCACCGGTGCTAATTTAAAAATGGAAAGTTTAATCTATTAATAGTATTAGAAACAGAAAAGCAGACAAATATATAAGGCTGTTTGGACTTTGTCTGAAAATCTCACGAGCCCCAGTAGAAAACCGACGCTCGAAAATTAAACAAAGGATGTTTCTTTATATTTGATAGTCCATAATAATTTAAATTCCAATTTAACATCATAAATTGAATAATTTTTTATTTCAAGGTTATCTAATCTATGTTATTAGATATTTAATTAGATTTTCTATTTACTCATGTAGACTGATAGATAAAACAGTAATAGAACAAAACAATACTTTAGAAATGTTTTCCTTCTGTTTGTGCTTATCAACTTCTTATGTATATGCATAACTTTTCGTTTTCTGCCTTTGCTTAATAAATAATTTAGTACACTCTCGGGATTTTTCACATGTTTACATAATTGTAATACAAAATTCCTATGTGTACAGGTTGCACAAGTGCACATAATAATGAGGATTATGTCACTATTTAGCCCTATTCACTCAGATTTTGTCCATCTGATATTTCACATTCTGTGCACCAATAATTTATAAATCCAAACATAGTTTATAATTACTTTTAATATATTTATAGAACAAATTATCTATTAAAGTTCATGTCTGTTTAAACAAAGATATATCACAAAAATTTTGAACAATGTAATGTAAGAATGACATGAATTTTATGTCGTTCACGATAATAAATGACGTATGAATTGTTATAGGTAGAATGATTTGATATGATGAAATATCAAATTAAAAGATTCAACATGCAATCATATATTATTTATCACAAAAACCTTTTATGGACATGATAAAATATTTAAAATTTTCCTATTACATATTTTTAATTGAAATTAAAAGAAAAATATATTAAAATATTTATACGTAAATGCTATACGGTTCATGATAATCAATGTTTTTCCGATTGTTGAACATATCAGTTCTATCTTGTACGTGCCGCTAAAGTTTTCGAGACCATCCACTGATATATGTTTGCACTAAAGATCAATAACATGCTTCTCAATAATTATTAATATAAATCTAAATAAAAATGTATGACATTTATTTTGTCGAATTAATGCTGACAGTTGAGATATTATGTGAATAATATTCGGGAATTCTAAAAAGTTTTTTACTTTTTCCTTCTGTCAAATTTAAATAAACGACTTGAGGAAAATAACGAAAGAATAAATCATTAAAAATCTGTTATTTTTAACAGTATTTAATCAAAATCAGAGTTCATAATTTGTATTAGCATATACGATAAAATCTCTATTTTTAAAAAAACTTCAACATTAAGATAAATCTCGTAACTACAATCCCAGACAACAATTATCAAGATATATTTTTTATATGTAGTTGAACTCTTAAAACATTGATTGAATTCTGTGATATTTTTATCTGGAGATATCGAATTTCGGTCCAAAATTCTATTTAAATCTGCTTCTCGAAGGAACACCGTTTTCCGCGTGTTGATGTTTACTTCTTGTGCGATCGACATTTGCGGGTTAAAAAAAATGAGTGAAAAACAACCAAGATATTATTGGAAAGGGAAAATGGTGACAGCCAGAGTATATAAAAAACGTTGTCAACAGCAAAAAATTGGAAAAAAAATTCATGAGATATTAAAATTAAAAAATGAAGTGGGTAATGTAAACAAAATCCCCAATTGTGCAATCGTCAATCTTATTGAAGGCCGCAGGATAGTTCACATGCAAACACTTGGAGAACAGTTAATCTGCAAGAAATGCAACTCTATTCTTTTATTAACAGATACTGTTGAAGAAAAAAGAATTGGATTAGCTTCAATATTTTATGTGCGATGTAGTGTGTGTACAGTGATACCTGATGTACACAGTGATAAACAACATGATGTAACTAAACAAAATAAATATTTTGATACCAATACGAAAGTTGTTGCAGGTTTGTATATTTAAATTAAAAATTTACACACTAAATTGTTTAATAAACATGTTTTATCTAATAAGTATATTTGTATTTATAGGCACATTGAATGCAGGAATGGGCAAGACACACTTGAACGAAGTACTGTCTGCTCTCAATATCCCTCAATTCAATTGGAATACGTATAAAACCCATGAGGTTGAAATTGGTAAAGTAGTTAAAAAAATGGCTCGTAAAAGTTGTGAGAGAGTAGTTGCTGAAGAAAGAGAGTTGACGATAAACAATGTTGAGAAAGTTGAACAATTGTTGTGAATGCAAAAGAATGAATTGTTTTTAATTATGAGTGGGAAATGTATGAATCAAAGTATAAATATTGGATTTCTGTGAATTATTAATTTACAATCAATAAGTTAACCATGCATGAATGAAAATATTGTTTTGCATTTGCAAAGTGTGAATAATAGCATTGTTGAATCATGTTTATAACTGACTATGAGTATAAATGAAATTAAGTATAAATGTAAATAACAGATAATTTTTTTAGAAGTACATTTAAGTTTTCGTTTTAGAAAACTATTACCTACATTCTATAATTCTATTTTATTCATAATGCAATCAATTTTATAGTTTTACTACTTAATTTTTACTAAAAAAATTAAAAGAATTAAATAAATGTACGTCTCTTGCAATGAGAAAAAAGATTATTGCAGCTGGCATTTCATATGACATGATTATTAATGCTTACAAAGAAAATAAATTGTTTGAAATTTCCAATCTCTTAGGGAAAAATGAAGAACGTCATGTTAAAGTGACAACAAATAAAAAAGTAGTTGAAAAGTTATGTAATTGTTTAGGAACGTTGCCAAAGTAATTGACAATAAGTCAGTTATACAATTAATTTATTTAATGCTGTTAGTCGCGATGACGAGTTTCAACTATTACAAAATAATAAGTTATTTCATATAGGCCTAAGATTACATCTGTGATGATAAAAGATACTAAAACAGTATTACTAGATATTCTAAATAGTCTCAATCTCTACTTTATCATACGATTACTATCCTAACCTAACCATGCGGATGAAGGCACGTGGTGTACTGAATAATGCAACAAGTAGACGGTAGAGTTTGAGGGCGCAAGTTCAGAGTGCAACGTTGCCAAATCATCTAACTCATACCGCCGATAAAAATATAACGCATTATTTTGTCAGATAATAATTTTTTCTGACTCTTATATGCCATGAATCACCATATTGAAAGCACCATTACATTAGTAATTAATCATCCTATCACTGTAAATTTTTTTAAAAGAATCTCAATGTTTGTTATTTTAATATTGTGAAAAAAATGTGACTTCCCATCGGACACAATGTTAAAACGGAAAAAATAAAAAAATTTATTTCTCGAATCTGGAGTCATGTGGCCTTACCAAAATTTAACTGTAGCTTTATTAAGTGTTTATATATATATATAGGGGCAGTTCTCTGGTGAATCGAGAGGTCAAAAATTTTTTTTCTTTTAAAGTCACCTAAATCGCTTTGTAACTATCCCATATGTTACCCTGAATTTTTTCAGATTTTTTTCACTTCTAGTTTTTTAGTGGCAGAGGGTCAAAGT
>JAWWEQ010034196.1:0-21070 GCA_035583055.1 Torymus tubicola
GCACTTATCTTCCATATGATTAAAATTTCGTTGATTAATGTCTTGTTCAATCTCCAAATCACTATTACAATCTAAATGAATATCTATTACTTGGATTGTCTGGAAAAATAATTCTGTCTGGCCCATCGTCTATATAAATACTATACTCAAAAGATTTTGTCATGTGATTATATTAATATTTCCATGAGATACACCCGTTCTTAAACTAAATCAAAATTCGAAAGTACAGATTCCTAATACCGTCATTGCCGGTTTGATTTAATAAAATGAGTTTTCAAAAGATTTTTGAAAAGAATAGATCTGTTAGGCTTTCCATACATGTTAATACTATACTCAAAATTCTATTTTTTTTAATGGAGTGTGTGAAACTAGTCTTTTCGTTTGTTTTGCGTGCACAAAGTGGCCTTTTTACACACGGCGTGCGCAAAAGTTGCGCATGCGCAGATCAATTTACTTTTGTACACGCCGTGCGTAAAAGTGCCACTTTGCGCACGCAAAACAAACGACAAGACTAGTTTCACACACTCCATTAAAAAAAATAGATTTTGACACAAACTTTATATGCAGATGAGGCGGATATGCGAGTGGTTCTTTTAGAATACTTTGTTTTCCAGGTTTAAACGATTCTCTTGCTGGCCAAATTTTCTTTTTGTAGTGATTTTCTCCATCTTTACTTTCGAACATACACAAATAACATGGATACTTTGTGAATCCAGATTTTTGTCCAAGTATCATAGATAGAATTTTCAAGTCTCCACATATTTGCCATTTATGTTCCTAGTATTTTATTTTTGTTCCTAGTATTTTCACACACTCCGTTAAAAAAAATAGATTTCGATACACGTGACCAAAAAGGGTCATCATTGCACGGGTGTTTTTGTCACCCTCGCTTTGCTCGGGCGGCAAACTGCACCCGTGCGAGAATGACCCACTTTGCACACTTGTATTGAAAATAACTATTTTGATTAATTTTATTAGTGTTCGCAAAAGATACAAACATTCTAGAATTATGTCGGTACTTCTAATCGAAACTTTTTTATAATGAACTATTGAATATCATGAACGAATTTTTTTTTCTTGAAGGTATGATCAAGGGGAGTAGTAAATTTTTTTTTGGTCATGAAAAATTTAGTAGAGAAAATATAATATAACTATATATTGTTACGTGTGGAAGATTCTAGCAAGTTGACAGGCTTGGTCGTCAACCCGAAAAATGCACCCTGGCATTAGAGGTACGCGATCACTAAGAAACGAAGATACGTGGCCTAACCGTCTTTCAGCAGCGAAATGACTCGAACGTCGCGGTCGATGATGGAAGAAAGATCGCCAGTTAGCCAAAATCGAACGACGACGGCATGAGGCACTGATTCATCATTACGAGGTAGCAACGCCGAATTTAGGGGGGACGGAACGAACGAGCCATGATGAAGAACTCTCCACTCACGAGGTAATGCCGAAAATATAAAAACCCGAGGAAACGTATGGGCGAGGCAGACTACCGGGGACACCAACGAGAGGATTACCATCGGACCACGTAGCACAGGAACAACCACGATATCTATCACGAGACGTACTCCGCAAGAACTCGAGACAGGACGATCAGCGACGATTTAGCGAAGACGAGAGGAGACGAGGAATCGAACCCGCTGTTTAGGCAAGGACGACGATCGGCCGCGCCGCGATCATGACTTAGAAAATCTCTCTCTCAAGTTTAAGTATCCCGATAAATAACTCAATTCATATCTTGACTCTTAGTGTATTTCACTGCATCGTTCTGAGTATCTATAGACGGATGGACTAGGGTCACACGTAACATAATTTTTAGTGCTAGGTGTGGGGTGTTCGTTAAAACTACGCTTGAGTATAAGATCCCGACATACGCGGTAACTAAGTAATACTCAATACCCGACTAGTAAAAGTATGTCGCTAGTCTCGATCGCCCTTACCTTAATCTGCTTTGAAAAGCGATACTTGTATATTACTTGATATTTCCTATCACTCGTGCATAACAGTTCAGTCGAAACAGCGCGTGTACGTAACAGATCGGTCGAAACAGTACATGTTTGTAACAACTCGGTCGAAACGGTGCCGCATATAACGTGACGCGAGTAGAGAATTGTTGGAGGAAGATAGAAGTAACGTCATATAGAAGCGCAAAGAAAAAAAGAATTTATGCATCATGCTGAAGAAACTCTTCTCACGCCGGGGCGTGAAAACCGTGGAACAGATTAGTCACGGAGCGCGCTCCCGACTCCCCGAACATCGGCCAGTGGATGCCCTAGAGATAGAAATAAATTGTGCTCTCGCCTGTGCCGATATGGCAATGGCGATTAGCTCCCCGAAAGCGTCGGAAGTCGCGATCGAGAGGCTTGATCGGCTGCTGATTATCGCAGAGACGGAGCTCGGAACCGATGAGATCCAAATAATTACCGAGAGCAGAAACGAACTCAGGAAGAGGCTACCGAGCCTTCTGGAAACAGCTCACCAAGCCCAAGACTCGAATTGTCAGCAGTCGCAGGCGCAATATCGAAACCATCAGCCGCAGAAAAAGAACCTAAGGTCGAGAAAGGAATAACCAAGGACAACGGCCCGATGATCTACGATTTACTCTGCGGGCCCCATCCCGGAATTCAAGGAGAGCAGACAAAAGAGCTATGACGAATTTATGGCACAGCATACATACGCGAATGGGCTTTCGGAATGCACAGCACAGGTTATACACATATATCGATGTGTCAGCTCCTAGACGTTTGGGCGCCTGGGCATGTTAAGACCCACCACCGCACTACTGACGGACAGCTCGACCGAGAGACGCTACGTGGATGTTTTCGTTACTGCAGGCTATGAACACAATCCCCGACGTTCGATGGTAATCCCGACTCGATAGCTTTCTTTTGTCGTGTTGTACGCAACGTGCTCTCCAAGTTATATGAATCGAATGAATCGTTTTTGAGTCGGTATGTTCGAGTACAATCGTTACGGTCGAGAAAGTACTCGAAGACATTACGATGCGATATACGCATTCGGGTGGAGCAGATAGACTGCTAGCATTGGAATTTTGCTTAATCGGCTGCTTAACACCTACGAGGCAGGCAGTTCTTTGCTACATTTTAAACGGTTAACGTACCAAAAAAGAAGCAGCTCAGAAGCCCTCAATCAATTCCTTTTCGGGCTACATGGAGACCTGTAGCACCAAGTGAGAGCAACCAACCCCGAAACGTTAGACGAGGCGATAATGGAAGCGGTAATGATAGAACAAAGAACGGGGCGAGACACGCCCGCTCGCCCGCAGGCGTTGCTCCGCTGACGCTATTTTAAAGCAGTTAGTGAATAAATATGCTACACCAAAAAGCCGTCGAAAATCACAATCAGGAGGGTTCCCGTTAGAGAACGAGCGGTGTCTGCAGTATGGATAGTCAGTCCGAGGATAGCTGCCCGTATAAGGATTCGGAGACAAAATTTTGCGTCTTTTGTCACAGGAACGGACACCAGTTGACCGAGTGGTACACACTAGAACATCTCTCGAAAAGGAGAAATTAGGCTTACCAAGGCTAGGCAACCCAGGAGAGACGCAGCCCCCACCGCCACCGCCGATGGCAGTATACACACCGTACCCGATGCCCCCGCCCCTGACGTATTGCGCGGCCGTCTTAACCGAGCAACCCATGAACCCGCGGGGTGACGCTCGTGAGATGAATAGGCAAGGGCAAATCGACTGAATAGACTTATAGTTATACCTCCCGGTACAAGGTAGGTGACACAGCCACACAAAAAAAAATTATTTTCGAGTCCGGAGATGAGACACTGATATCCTATAGCATTTCGACCTGCTGAATCCGAATCCGGAGTCTATTTGGCCCCAACGAATCAAGGTCAAGGTCATTTCAAGGTCAAATTGAGAAAAAACCATTTAATCGCATAAAACCGCCAGATATATAGGATTTTGAGGCCGCTGAATCCGAATCCAGAGTCAGTTTGACGCCATCGGGTCATGAGCAAGGTCATTTCAAAGTCAAATTGAGAGAAAACCATTTAATCCGATAAAACCCTGAGACGTAGAAGTTTTTGAAGTCACTGTATCCGAATATGAGGTCTATTTCATTCTATCATGTCATGGTTTCATGATAACTTCAAAAATCACCACAATCTTAGGTGCTTAATCCTATAGCCTTATTACTAAGATCTAAAACTGAAATCCGTAGCATTAAACAATATAACCCTAACATCTTATAATCCCATAACGGTATAACCAAAATTTCAGAAACAAAGCATCAGAAATTATATTTATTAAATCTGTATTATAGAAAGCTATCACGGCTGAGTTCTTCAATCCATTAATTCTTGTAACTCTGTAACTCCAGAACCCCACAATCCTATATCCTCACAACCTGATAACTTTAAAAGCCTTTTCTATAATACAGATTTAAAATTTCTGTTGCTTTTTCACCAGGATTTATAGTTATGAGATTATAGAATTCACTTTATAGGGTTACATGAGCATAGAGATATAGGTCTTATTTTAATATATCGTATTTTCTATTTGAATTTTGAGAAATAAAATTATAGGGCTTAGTAGCTTAGATGATTTGTTTTTTAGATTATAACGAAACTCTGACGTGATAGGATCAAGTAGACCCCGGATTCGGATTCAGCAGATCGAAATGCGATAGGATATGAGTGTCTCATATCCAGATCCGAAAAAATTTTTTTTTTGTGTGGCTGTGTAATTTATGCGCCAGCCCAGAATAATGAAGAAAAAGTAGGATTAGTCCCTTTGCGAAACCTAGGTCCGAAGTTATTATTTGGGAATTTTGTAGCCAAAAATAGAAACGGCAAGGTGCACGCACTCTGTTACAATATTGGTGACCAGCCAATAAGGATAAAGGCTCCAGTAGTTTCATTGGGGGCATGCGTGGTCATCGCCCACTGATTTTCCCCGCGGAAACACCCAAAAACAAAACGAATCTCAACGAGGTTTCATTAGCGAGTTAGGCAACTGTGCAGATTGGGACGTCTAAATCGCCTCCTACTGGGTCGGACCTCAGGGGAACGGAGCCAAGAAAAAAGACAAGTACCAAGAATATGGAAGATTCGGTCCTATACGAGAAAGGGGAGTTTCTCGCGGTACGAGATATCGATGAAGAGTTTTGATTCTGCCGATTGAACCGTGCCGTAGTCAAACCCAACCCAACCCAACCCAACCCAAGAGCCAAGTCCAAGTGCACTGGCTCAGGGAGTCCGAGGATAACAAGCCAGTATACACGCTGCATATCATAACTGTATAGAAATCGAGAGCATACTCACTAATGTCAGGCTTACCAAGATATAAAATCACCGGTATCACATCTCAAAATTAGAATTTGAACGCGTAGAGAAGATATTAAAGGAATCTATTGAAACTGAGAAGAACTCAACATTAATGGAAGTAGGCCCACGCACCTTAGGTAGCAGCAACACACGATCCAAGGACGACTGCGCCAGATCATCATAACTCGGTGCAGACAAGGGGCCAGAGCCAACAAATCGTCGCTCCCTAATAAAAAGGTGCCATCTTAGAATCCGGCTAGAAAAGGAGTCATTTCAAAATCCAGCTAGAGAAGGTGCCATCTCAGAATCCGGTTAAAGAAGGAGTCATCTCGGAATGCGGCTAGAGAAGGTGTCATTTCACGCGCTGTTTTTTTAACTCCAAATTAGGTTGGCAGCACTGCGAAAAAATTGTTTTTTATACTTTATAAAATTTGAAATTTGAAACTCCAAGAAAAAATGAGATATATGTTAATATCAGTTAAATTTTCGCGCGTCGTCTTTTGTCTGTTTCTCAATTTCCTTCCGGTTTCGAGTCGGGAGCGATTCGAGATCGAGATTCGAGATACCAACAGGGTTAATATATGTGTGTAATGTAGGTGTAGTCGGTGTAATACGTGTATTAAAAGTAGTGGGACGGAGACACAAGATCTACCTATATGTATAAGGACACATATATAATTGAGAAACAGACAAAAGACGGCGCGCCAAAATTTAACTGATATTAACATATATTTCGTTTTTTCTTGGCAATTCGTGATCGACTTCGGGATTCCAGATCAATAGATTATCTAGAATACTCAAATTTTATAAAGAAATTGCGGAAAAAATTAAAATAAAATAAATTCGAACATTAAAAATACTTTAGTTATATTATTATGTTATAATTTTTTTTAATTAAAATTTATAATGATATAAAATGATTACATTTTTCTCTGGGCTGATGAAAATATCGGGCTGAAAGTACAAAAAAAATTTTTTCGCAGTGCCGCCAACCTAATTTGGAGTTTAAAAAGTCAGCGTGTGAGATGGCACCTTCTCTAACCGGACGCCGAGTTGACTCCTTCTCTAGCCGGATTCTGAGATGGCACCTTTTTATTCGAGAGCGACGTAAAGAACAACCCGAGGCACATTCCGAACAACGCAGGAGCGATGAATATAAAAAAATCTCCCTCGAGGATACAATTGGTATACATAATATGGGCCTCATGCGTGAGTCCGCGAAATACCGGTTAATGGAGCTGCTAAATAGCCCCGCTAGAAAGGGAACCAGGGTCAAGTTCTCCGTAAAAATGGAAAAAAGAGAAAAAAACGGCCGTACGGGGTTTCGTATAGATGTGTCGGAAACACCAGTCCGCCCGCAAGAGAATAGCCAGCCACAGGACACCTACGAGCCCCAATCTGCGTCTCCGGCCTGGAAATCGCAGCCGGGATGGAATAATGACTCCACGATGATCTCGTCAGTCAGAGACGTTGACTTAACAGGAAAGAAAGGAAATGCTCGATCCGCAGACGAAGCGGACTTAGGCTCTGATGCCCACATGCCGTCATATAATGAGGATACCAACGAGGAACCGGATCTCGCGGAATATGGACCGCGACAGGAATATTATCACGTAGTGCCGCCGAGCAACGGAGATATCAGCATGGAAAGCGTTAACGAGGATAAAGGGCCTCTAAAGTCAAACAAGCCGGATCCTGATACTCGATTAAGGAATCAAAACCAGGTGATTGATTGCCCGATGGAAGAATAACAGGCAGAAGAATCAGACGTGTGGCGTCTCGACGATGATGAGGTAGGACTACCAGATCCTAAAGAAATTGGTCCTCCGATGGGCGAATGCGAGAAACCCCGCGAAGGAACAGCAAATGGGGATCAAACGGCAAACAGGCCAAGCCCTCTGGAAATCGAGAGTGAAGAGATAAACCCAGAGGATTCATGGGACAACAGTCTGCCGCCGGGACAAGAGGGCTGAACAGGACGAAACGATCAAAAAGCAATTATTTCCATGAAAGTCAGGAGTGGGGACCCCGCGCCGACTTTAGTGTAAAAATTCTACGTGCAGACGCAAGAACCTAAATGCGCCCAGCCCGACCTGTCCCCCATCCGGAACCCGGACATCCCAAGTGCCCCCCATGAAGACTGCCTTTTCTACTCAATAATCAAGGCACTGCACTTATACGTCACCAGGGCAAATGCGGGACAGGCTCTTAACCAGTCCGGCTCTAGGCTCTCGCGGGAGGCTAGTCATATTCTATTTAACCTTAACGAATTCGCTGACGGAGATTGCGTTTACATATTTGAACGCGAATATGAGCAGAACGTGTGCGTCCATTTTCATGTGGACGATAGCGTCATATTTCTTCATTGCAGGGCTCTCAAGAAATCATTTTACCCCATACC
Source organism: Torymus tubicola (assembly GCA_035583055.1). NCBI lineage: Eukaryota > Metazoa > Arthropoda > Insecta > Hymenoptera > Torymidae > Torymus > Torymus tubicola. The sequence goes on from JAWWEQ010034196.1 coordinate 7,709, forward strand.
GGCTGTCGATCGGAAGCAGCCAGGAGCAGCATGATCGCAATATCAGATCAGAGGAAACCGGAGAGGAGGCACAACTAGAGGAGCCATCCACTACCCTGGCGCCAAGCAAGGCGATAATGACCCGATAACTAGGGGCAGAAGCGAGACCGCGGCACGTGTAGCCTCCGCGGTATAGCGACGACAATGAGGCGTTCACGCACGTACGACAACTCGATTAACAACCATTTGCTTATAACGAGAATTTGGTATACTTATTACCATCGGATATAAATTTGGAAACGGAGGTCCTTGGAGCTCTTGTGGAACGAGGATATATCTTGAAAGACGACCTATGAAGCGCACCACGCGTTATTGGAGAAATCTACGTGTCGGAGACAAGTAGAGGTCGAATGATAGGCATATTCGTAGCAGCTCACATAGATAGCCAAGCTCTGAGCTCGGATATAAGACAGTGTATACGAATACTAAAAGAAGTACTAATAGACTCGAAATACTGTCTATAGGTATCATTAGAGACTTAACGGTGTTAACCTTCACGAGTGAAATTTGGTTATCCATCAATGTAACCAAAGATTCAAAGGAACAGAAATAGCAGTAATCTTCTTCAAAAAGAACCTCCCAGTACCAAGGTAGAAGATCGTTACAGGATCATAAAGGAATATCACGAATCCGCCGTAGGGGAACACAAAGAGATAATGAAGACGTACGGTAGGTTGGCGCATGAATATTATTGAAGGAACATGCAGTCGGACGTACGGCAGGTTGTGAGAGCATGCCCTGATTGCCAAACGGATAAACTCCTCCGAGTAAAAACATGACTCCCGATGCTCATCAACGACACCCCCTCGAAACCATTCAATAAAATTTCCATAGATTTTGTAGGTCCCAAAGAGGTCACAAAATATGATAATCAGTATGTTCTGACCATGCAGCACAACTTTAGTAAATACTGTATATTTACACCCACCAAACAAGCTGATGAAAAAGTTAATTAGTTATTTTGGACCCCCAGTATGACCCGCCGCGTGCGTTAAGGTCGAAGTCTATATACTCCTCTCGTAGGCCGATCGCGAGGAATTCGCGCGTCGAAATCGGGTACAAGGGGAGCGCATGACATGTGTAAAGTTACAGTTCAGTTCTTTAGATAAATAACAATAAATATCTTTAGTTTCGGCAGTGACTGTTGCTAGAGCAACATAATATTTGTAAACATAAAAAAAAAGAAATAAGCACATTGGGAAAGTAGGATACATTAGTTACGGTTAGTACACTAATATCACAACTCATACTCACAAGCAAATGATTCCAACGAAAATGCACTCCTTTCTCCAATCAACTCCTTTCTTTTTTTTTATAAAGGTACATTGAAAAGCAGCTAATCAGAGACTTGGGAAAAGGGTCATAAAAAAATATGACTACATTCTAGAAGTAAAATGAAAACTTTTTTCTAGACAATATGCTATACAAAAAGTTTCAGGATTTCGAGTAAAAAAATGGCGAAAGTTGAGTTTTACCAAAGATTGCAAAAAATAAAAATTTTTGATGTGCAATAACTTTTGTAATTATTAAAATATTGGTCTAAAAATTTAGGAACATATTTTTTTCATAAAAAACTAAGTATCTACAAATTTTGAGCAATTTTGAAATTTTTAGCTGTTTATTTGACCTGAAATATCGCCGTCACCTAAACCCTAAGTACCGACGACTATTATGCTATAAGCCTTTACTAGGGACTAGTAGCTTGATGCCTTCTGTATCTGAGGTTTTTAGAACCCGATGATAAAATTCATTGATTCAACGAAAAAAAGAAAAAGAAAAAACGCTTCGGTATAGAGAGTTTTTCTTGCCAAAATACAATGATTCTATGTTAAATATAGAACCACAGTTTTTGTGATAATAAAACCAGCCATTTTATAATAATATTGGAATTTTATTATATAGAAAGAAATCAATAGTATTCATAGATCATAAATTTAAAAAAAAAAATTAAGAATCTAGATAATTATTTTCGAACTGATTATATCAGTAGCGTGTAAAGGAGCGGTTGTTAGAGTTTTTCGCAGAATTCATTATCGAACTTTTCTGTTGGACTGTAACATTTTGTATTCTAATAAAAAAATAGGGTTAGACATAATAAAATAAATGTCAATAATAATATAGGTATTAGAAAAAAAAATTGCTTGGTTTAAAATAACTTTTTGAAGAATTTATTCATGACTACGCATATTGAAAAATTTTTAGCTTATCAGCTGCAGCCCTTGTACCTCAGTCCATACCTCATATAACCTTATACCTATTTAGACCGTTAGAGGTGCTACGTTGGTCACATGCATCACCCGGCAACATAAATATGTTTTAGGTGTTTATGTCACATTCCGTAGGCTTAAATACCGAAAACATATTCGCATTACCTTCCCAACAATTTACTAGGAAGTTGCATAGACATACTGCGATCACCCATCAAAGTAGTAACCGCGCCCAGCGCTGCTTAATTTCGGTGATCGGCCGAGGTGCAGTTCCGCTACCCCACCAAACTACCGGTTTCAATTTATATTATTGTTACAAATCATTCTAATAAACAATCGCTTACCTATGTAGGTTTCTCCATCTGAAAGATTACTTTCTTCTCCACTAGCAGCAATTTGTGCGAGGCTTTCTCTATCTTCAAGTTCTTCACTGGCTTTTGGTATATTTGAGACTATCTCGTATGTAACTCCAGTATGAGTCAGCAAATCTGAGCGAACAATCTTTTTAAATATTCTATCAGTAATACTTTGTCTTTTGTAAATATTGAGTGCCAATCGTTTTCGCAATACAAGATCCATAGGAGCTGGATGTGATAAGCGTACAGTTGTTTTGAGTATTAGATATACTCTTTCATTAGCTAAAAGATATTTAATATATTAATTAGAATAGATATTTAAAATACTACAAAAATTGAAGAACAGTTTTTACCATCTGTGACTTTGTTTAAGTTAATGTCATCGTGAATACTTGAATCCCAAGCAGTAATAGCACATACATCTTTTTCTAAGTGTCTGATGATAGGTAAATTATAAAACTTATGACCATGTTCTTTTGGTAATATAGAATTAAGACCAGCCACGGGAACTTCTTCACCAGATTGATGAAGTGATAAATCATCTGCATTTAAATCGAGAAATAAAACAGGGATATGAGGTTCCATTCCAAAAGGAGGATTCCAATCAGCAGGGGCTCCTGGTATCCCTGAACCTGCTGCAGGAACTAAAACGGCATTCCGTTCTTCCGTAAGACATACCCATTGGTCTACTAAACTTTGTTCTCGGTCAATATCTTGTTCTGATTTATCTAAAAAGAACGAAAAAATTCTTTTTAAAAACTTGATTTGTGGTGTTTTATAACTTTTTTATGTATATCAAATTAATAGTATTTATTGCATTAACAATATATTTATAAGGCCAAATCGAAAAACCATAAAATAGATTTTCTTGAAACTCAGGGGAAATGTTCTGCTACTCATTTCGGATATCCCTTAATTTCTTTTAGATTTTTTTGACCCATAGTTTTGAAGATATAAGAGGTCTAAAACTAAATTTTGCCTTTTTGACTGATTTTTGTTAATTTATAACTTCTCAGGGAAGCATTTTTCACGATGAACACATCAATAGTTTTTTTGCAGAATTTTCTCAGCTTTTCAATAAAAATACTTTTAACGCTGTACGTATATGTTTTCACTTACATATATGCAAATGAAATATATAAATTATAAAAATTAAAAGCCCGATCCGGAATTTTACTACCGAAAAATTCATGGAGATATCCTTTTATTGAAATAAAAAAAATACAGAAACAAATTTTTAGCATGATATTTGCAAATGTCTACAACCTACAACTGTGAGTTTCAAGAAAATTGGTGTTCGGAACCCTGAGTCTCTCCTAGTACATAACAGTTACTTATGTTTTTTTAACTTTTTCCAGAGCTTCAATCATCTATCACATGTTTCAGCCTGGACCCCTCTGAAACCAAATAGGTTAAAAAGGTAATAATAAAAATACAATTTACAATTTTTTTTAAATTTTAAATTTGGGCGAATCAGGGACGTCAACTTACAAAGGTATTTTAGTAAAAAAAACGTTTGAGGATAGAATAACTTTTAAACAAAATTTTGACTTCGTCTGAGCCCTTTGATTCTGAATCTGTTCAAATTGAAACTGAATTCCAAAAAAAACCGCTTGAAAATCCGTTAAAAGGGAATATACGATTATCATATTCTAAAGAGTCGTTATTAAGTGATATAAAGAATCTAAATAATTTATTAAATAATAATAAAGTAGTTTTCGAAAATAAAAAACAATTAAAAGAAATATTTGATAATCAAGATCATCATGTAATAATCAATTTAAATACGAGCCCTGAAGAAGTTGACTAATTGCAATTAGTTTTTAACTATCCTACCCAAGTAACGTCTAATACAAACGTCAGAAGAATAAAATGGATACCTAATTACAAACAATATTTTAAAGAATTTATGAATAATAAAAAATCAAAATTGAAAGATCACTACAATAAATTTACTACCATGAAAATTTTCAAAAAGGGAGACAAAACATGACCAATTAAAAAATCAAATATGAATGAATTTGAAAGAGATCAGCATAGAAGAATTTGCAATGCTGTTAAAATAAGCAATAATACAATATTTTTGTTTTAAGATCTGGACAACATACTGAATATTAATCTATCATAATCTCTACTCATTTTCCCAAACTTAATACAGCAATAGAAAATTATCATTGCAGCCTAACTTTTTACTTGAAGCAAGACCGTCCTGCTCTTGGTCAGTTAGAACGCAAACCTAAGGTGATCCAGGCTTTACCGAATTTCTAATTTAAAATCATTAATTGTTCACAATTGCTCGTATCGACTTATCAGAAAAATGCGATTGAAATGAAATAGGTTTGAATAATAAAATTATAAGAACTTTTTATGACAGCGCAAAGACTCATACATGATAAATTTTAGAAATATTACTACAACTAACAATACATCATTGTTAATTTAAAATTTATATATATTGTTTTTTTCCTTTTTAACAATAACCAAGAATATTGCGATTACATATTATAATAATGTGTTCTTAAATAATGTGTTCTTAAATAATCAAATATTAAATATAATTATTTAGTCACAAAGTAGAAAATATTAGAGGGATCAATTAAATTATTACTCTATCGTTGAATAAAAAAAAATATAGAACGAATCCAAAAGAAAATAAAATTACTCCTAAACCTTCAACTTATGATAAAAGAAAAAATAATGTGACTAATTTTATGTAAAACAAAACTGCATTTGCCGCAAAGAAAAAAAAAACAATTGTTCGTACTCAAGAGAGAATTTGCTGAAGAGTACAAAAACAAAAGTTAGAAGTAGTAATAGTGAAATAATAATTTTAAACAATCATTAAAATCGCAATTAATTAATAAATTGTCATTAATTAATAAAGTTTACTAACGATTAAATCATTCATAATTATTGTTTGTGTTAAACATCATTTTATAGTCATTATCAGTTAATTAATCAATAGTTATATAGAGCTTGACCTTATATTACATATATTACCTTATATTACGTATAAATGTATTATATATATTTATAAGTATATTACATATATTTATAATTATACTACATATATTTATAATTATACTACATATATTTATAATTATACAATATTTACAATCCGATTTCCTTATCTATATCTACGTAACACAAGTAAACGTTCCTCATATTATATTGTTACTAACCCCTAGCCCAGATTTCCCCCTTGAAGTAAATAGCTGGGTAGATTCATTATAGCATGAATCGGCAAAACTACTGAAGATTGGGATGCATGATCTGTCGTAATTGAGGTACTAATACGAAATACGAAGAAACCAGGAAGAGAAATAAGCAAAGAAAAGGAAATAGAAACAACCAGAAAGGAGAGGCCCCCACCAATTGGATACACGTATTAAGGCCCTGCATTGCAGTCCGTGCACTTACACGTTAGTTACGTCTCTGGATGTTCACCGACGCACGGGAATTCGAATAGGAGTGCGCGAATTTTGAACGGGGAAAAAGTAGATACGTTGTGGCGGTTCTGGCCTATGGCATTTCGAGCTCAGTGAGCCAGAATTGCAAGGGGCTAGAACCACCATGAGCCCGACGGCCAGCTGCTTTGCGGCACGCGGCCGACAGTCGGCGACTTACAACGGGCGGCGGGCGGTAGGATGCCACCCGGCTCGCGGCCAGCAGTCGGCGGCTTACAGCGGATAGCATAAGCGATAATAACATTTTGAATATTTTGTTCTTGTTTAAAGTAATTTTGCTCTTAAAAAAGGAGTTTTATATTATATTTTCAATTAATTTTACTCTTAAAAGATTAATTATAGATTATAAACCAATAAATAATTTGATATTACGATTCGAATTTATTTGTGGCCCTGAAAAGGGCCGATTGTTTGTAGCCCTGCAAAGGGCGGATTAGAATTTTAGCTTACGCCGCATCGTACCCGCAGAGGTAATCGATGTCAGATGCTCGACCTCAGACGACGATGTTAAATAGACTGTCTGAGGTAAAGTTGTTAAATCAATTACCTCTGGGGTTGACGGTACTGACGAGTCACTCGTCCATCATAATGAGCTACCCAGCGGTGAAAAGGAATTCAAAATGGTGGACGATGATATAAATTGGTCTCCCGAAGATACCTCACATTGTTGTAGCGATGATGGTGGCGATGCTGGTGGTGGCGACGCAAGCTTAGCATACTCCATTTCTGCCACTTGTAACAATGCATTCCATCGATCCATGATGGAAGAATATATCGATCCTTCGAGATTCACGCGTTTTATACTTTCGGCGGGTACAACACGCTGATTGGTCCCGACGTAGCACTGACGGTGGTATAAGATACGAAAAAAAGTTATTCAAACTGTTTAACACACGGTGCGCACGCGGTGTGTTCTTTGTAAACGCGAGTGTCACGGCGCGTACGTTTGCAGTACGCTCTCATTAGAGACTGCGCATTCGTAGACAACGGAAGGACCTAGAAGCAGCCAACCACCCTGGAGGAAGTTAAGTATTTCGTAGCCGTGTCAATCATTTTACTCTTTGCTGTTGCTTGAAAGGTAGGAACTAACAGTAAAATACATAATTAAGCAGCAGCAAAGAGACTTTTCGTGTGCATCGGCGTTACTTCGTCGCGTTCTTCCTCTCCCGCCCGCAGCAGTTCGCGTGAGTTTTTAGTTCTGTCGCGTGTCTTTAACTCGTATTCAATCTGCTGGACCTAAGACCTGTGATGAATACGAGTTATACGGCGTGATAGTTCTATATCTCGCGGTGGAAAGTAAGTCGAAGAAAAGGTACGGCGAGAAGGCGGTACACTGAGAAAACTGGTCACGCATGTCAACAGTGTTGCCCTCACAGCCTATGAGTGTGACATCTTTCACCGCCGGGCGGCGCGGCGCCTTACAGCGCAGCCGCGGGGTTCGGTACGTACGCGTTACAGCTGAATACAACGCTACGGAGCATGAATTTGAGCACGGCCGTCAGATGTGCGAGCACAGGCACGCATCAGTACGCACCGCCACCCGGCGGTGAAAGAGGTCACACTCGTGGGCTGTGAAGGCAACACCGTTGACATGCGTGACCAGTTTTATCCGTGTACGCTTTCTTCCTCGTGCTTTGTTGTTCTTCGCGCGCACTCGTCATCGCTACGCGGGTAACGTCAGTGCGCGCATTCGATTTATCCGAGTGTATGTCATGACCGCGCTCGTTTTTCCTCTCCTGCCCGCAGCAGTACGCGTAAGCATTCACATTTCCTTTTAGCCGCTTTTCGTTTTATTTACTCTCCCATCTCCATACTAAGGTACGCGTGAGAATAAACTTGTTAGTCTTTGTCTCACTGAGTACGACGCACATGTCTTCATCGTTCTCATATAAGTATATTTATGTTTTTCAGCACAATTACAACCTTCCTAGAAAATTTTTTACTACTAGGGCAACTGATAATTTTTTTGGATCAATTATCGACTTCGCAAAGAAAATTTATACTTTTCAGCACAGTTTGAATTTTGTTATTGTTTGTAAATATTTTATTTCTACGTTTAAAGATATTGGTAGCCCTGATAAAGGCTGATTATTTTTGTGTCTTTATTACTCACAAGGAAAGGGTTTCAGTTGCGGGAAACAGATTTTAGCAGTCACTTAACTGTCTATGTCTGGTAACTAAAAATGAAGCACAATGCTGATGATTTCGTCAAATGGGCCCTTTTTCTTAAGATATGGGCAATTTAATCTCAACTATCCTCTATTTTGTTAAAAAATGAAGTCTCTTCTATTACGTGTTACATTGCAAATATTTATGATAAGAAAACGAGCACAAGAGATTAAAAATTTATCATCATTTTGACCGATTAAATGGACAGTATTTTTAACCATTTTCGTTCGCTATCGTTAATTACTCATAACTTTCTGAAAAATTAATATTTTTTAACGAATCAGGACTTAAATTTTAGCTTTTACTGTCTACTTTCATAATCTCTTTTGCTCGTTTTCTTATCATAAATATTTGCAATGTAACACGTAATAGAAAAGACCTCATGTTTTTAACGAAATAGAGGATATTTGAGACTAAATTACACATATCTCAAGAAAAAGGGCGTATTTGAGGAAATTATCAGCACTGGGCTTCATTTTTAGTTGAGAGAAATAGACTCTCAAGTGACCGCTAAAATCCGTATCCCGCAACTGAAACCCTCTCCTTGTCAGTATTATAATAGAGTCGACGTTTGGCTCTGTCACGCTTCTCTTGCGAGAAGCGGCGATTAGGTTTCCGCTCGCGTAGCGTCTCTGTTATTTGAGGTTCCGGTGAAACAGGAGTCTCAGACTGCTCGATGTGGGCACTAACCTCGTGTACCTCATCAGGTATACTTGGCACCAGCCTTTCTTTTTCGAGGGTCTTCGACTCCTGGCTTTGCTCTTGAATGGTCGCATTCGGCTTAGCGAGCTCCTCAAGGGCAGTCGCCTTCAGACCCTCTCGGAAATACTTCGCGCCGAAACGTAAAGCAGCAAATAATGCTTGAGGAAGAATTGGTTGAAGAGGATTGCCTGGCGGATGTTTCTGCCGACGACGATTACGCTTCAACCATCCCGCTTCGCTACTAACTTTATTCCCCATGTTGCGAAGGAATGATACAGCGCCACACTTGACTGCGACTCTTATACAATGCTACCGCATGTCATACATGAAAGAATAGCTATAGCGCTAGTCTTTCTTGCATTCACATGTGTAATGTATTTCGCGTAAATAACTTATACGGTTGTGACATGACTGATTCCTTACCCTATGGAGGCTTTGAATGGGTCAAGAATGTGAACGAGCCAAACTTCTTTGATATACCCGACGCCTATGACTTTGGGTACTTTGTTGAGGTGGATTTGAAATATCCTGAAGCACTCCATGATGCACAATGAGACCTACTGTTTTGTGCTGAGCATACGCTTCTCGCATACGCTTCAGGCCAAACATCGTTATGTGCTTCACTATCGAGCACTCAAACAAGAAACATGGCTTAGCTCTTGAGAAAATACATCGTGCCATTCGATTCAAACAAAGTCCTTGGCTGAAACAATATATAGATTTGAACAGAGCGAAAAGAAAGAAAGCCAAGTATGAGTTTGAAAAAATGTTATTCAAACTGTTCAGCAACGCTGTTTATGGCAAGACGATGGAGAACGCGAGAAAACGTGTCGATGTCAAGCTCGTCACTAAGTGGAAAGGACGCTGTGGAGCTGAAGCACTCATTTCTAAACCAAATTTTCACAGTAGTGACATTTTTAATGTAGACCTCGTATCTGTACAACTTCTACGTCCTGAGATTTCCTTAAGGAAACGAATTTATATCGGATTGGCAGTTTTGAACCTGTTCAAGACATTAGTCTACAGGTTCCATTATGACTATTTGCGAGATCGTGTTAGAGACCAAGGCAAACTGTTATACACCGACATTGATCGTCTGGTATACGGGGTCACAGGTGTCGAGATGTACAAAGTGATGCGACAGGATCTTCAGGAGTTCGACATTTCAGACTATCCGAAAATCAACCCGTTGAACGTTATTGGTGAGCCAATAAGAAGAAAGTTGGCTTGATGAAGGACGAATGCAACGGAGAGATTATGTTGGAATTTTTCGGGCTCAGAAGCAAAATGTACAGTATCAAAGTACAGAACCAAAAAACTATATAGAAAGCCAAGGGTGTCAAGAGTTCTGTAGTGAAAGCAACCATCACATTTGACAACCACATCAAATGTCTTCGTGAGAATGTCACCGTCACTCGTGAGCAACGAAACATTCGGTCTCGGAATCACAATCTTCACACCGAGAAAGAAAAAAAGATTGCTCTGAGTGCTCACGATGACAAACGCTATCTGCAGCCTGGCACTACAGACACGCAGCCTTGGGGTTACTACAAAATAGTCGGGGAAGCAAGAACCAATGAGGGAGCACTCGTGCCGCCGAATACCGCTAATGTACTGCTATATAACGGAGCAGTGCGAGAGCAGGAGCTCAGTCAAACAGTCGAGCCTCTTAGAAGCAGTCAACAGCAAGACATCTCGCTCCTCGCAGTTCAGCAGCCACTCTTAGCCGCTCGACCCTCGCTTCTCAAGAGGTCTTGTGAGATAAAACTTGACGAATTAGTCAATAAAAAACCGAAAGAACTCTAAGGTTAGTATCTAAAATTGAGGGTTTCATTACAAAAAAAAAAATATTTAATCAACTCAATTGAATACGTTACAGATGGATCTTTCAAAATTAAACGCCATCGCCTGTGGAGGATTTCTCCCTATGAAAAAACTCTCTGAACTACCTCCAGGAGAGAAATTGATGGTGACAAACCTGCAGATCGTCAAGACCAAGTATAGACTGAAGGTCGTAGCCGAGATAACAAGCGAGTTTGAGGTGTTCTTATCCAAGCGAGTATCAAACTCCTTAATATAAGACGAGAAGTCCTTCTTCGACTTAAGTTCTTGTAAATATGTTAAAAGAAAACACTAGTCTTGTCTTGACGCGTTTAATATAGAATAAGTATTGTAAATATAGTTAAGCGTTGTAAATAAGCGTTAAAATTAGTTCATATATATTAAAATAAGTTAAAGAATAAAACATTGTTCTTGATTTCACTTAAAAAAAATGTTGTTTTTATTCAACATTCAATTTGCATGATTACATATCTTTTTTATCAATCCAACTATTATATGAATTATAGAAGCCAAGCTATTTTACAAAAATTTTACTTCCTTTTTTCTTAATTACTTCTTTTACAATATAAATATCTGGATATATGGCTTTGAGTAGTTTTTGTTCGTAGAAACCACCTGACACGGGTTGTTCTTGATAGTCTTTCAGATGGCAAGTCGGAGGACTTGTAGCTCCTATACGTACAATTGTAAATATCTCTGTAGACCAATTGGGTTTATGTACTTTATTAAATACTGTTTTAGTTTTGCTTACTCGAACTTTGTCACCAATTTTAAATTTTGGCTGTATGTAGGTTTTACACCTATAATACGATGTTTACGATAATTGTATGTGCTAAGTAAATCAGGTAAAATATCTAATCACTTGTAATTGCCTCTCAGACTGAATTTTTTCCACATTGCACTTTTGAGAGTGCGGTTGAAACGTTCATATATTGATGATTTTAGATTACTAAAGGTTGAGTACAACTTTATTTTGTATGTTTTTATAAGATTTTCAAAATCTGCATTATAGAATTCTTTGCCTCTATCAGTATGGAGATTTTTGGATACTCTGCCTTTAACTAATACAGATTTCATAATTTCTACGACATCTTTGCCCGTTTTTCTCTTCACAGGAACAGCTCGTGCATATTTAGAGAAAATGTCAATTATACCTATAGCCCTTGTTATTTCGAGCGTAAGGAATCATTTCGACGAGATCTGCTTGCCATGTCTCGTCCAAATCACGCACGTGAAAGCTTCGTCGTGTATAGTTGCGTCTTGCAGGTTTGTGTAGCTCTTCAACTAGTCTCTCCATGCATAATGATTGACTAACTGTGCCATAGCCTCTTTTATAGTCAAAATGTCAGCTTTTACTTGAGACAGTTGGGCATCAAGTTCATCTTTGTGACTGTCAACTATTATATCTAGTCAACTATTATATTGACTAGTTCTAAGTCTTGTAGTTATGTCGTGACTATGAAGCAGAGGCCAGGTGGTTCGACTACCGTCCGTTCTTACGACACTGCGTCTAAACACGTCCACGCTCATTTTAAGAATGAACCATATATTCTAATGCACTCAATATACAAGGTGACCCATTTTAATCGCCCAGCCCCAAAAATTGTCAGAAGATGTATCCGAAGAAAAAAATGATAAATACGAAAGTTTTAGCGATTAAAGGGGGCCACCTAATGGTACCAACGACTTTTACCTTGACCGCAATTTTCAACGTTATTTCAAGGTTAAAGTGGTCTTTTTAATGGAAACTGCTATTTTAGACCCCAGAAATGGAAAGAGCAGAGAATTTGTGAGAGTACTTATCTGAACGTAAAAGTTTCTGTTCATTCCATTTCTGGGGTCAAAAATAGAGGTCCAACTTAAAAAAAAAACCACTTTGACCTTGAAATAACCTTGAAAATCGCATTCAAGGTAAAAATCGTTGGTACCATTAGGTGGCCCCCTTTAAACCCTAAAACTTTTGTGTTTACCATTTTTTTCTCCGGGTACATCTTCTGCTAATTTTTGGGGGGTGGGCGGTTAAAATGGGACACCTTGTATATACCCTGCTTCGCGTAATTCCTCAATTATGGAATGTATCTCGTTTGTACGACTTGGATTTCCTGCAGATCTTTCAGCAATTAATAATCGAAGACGATCAACAAGTTCATTTGAATCGTCCCAGCAAACATAGACTAAAGCATGATGCTTTTTTACAATTTTATAACGTGGTAAAGATGTTCCTTTTTTCATTTGAATTCGTTCTGCAGCAGTTGCTCTGGCGGTGGTTTTGAACATTTGCGTAATAATCTTATTAAATTTAGGAGAATGTATATGATTAGTCTGATAGAGGCGATCGAAAGAAATGTAACCGATTTCTTAATTCTAGCAACGTTTCGTTGGCCTGGTCTGCCAACCTCATTAGGCTAATTTATTTAAATAGAAAGATTTTTTTTTTATAATTATTACATAATTTGGGTACTAATATCAAACGCAAAATACATATATTGAAGCGAAAACAATGAATACCTTAGAATCGTTCATGTGAAAAAGTTCACATATATCGTCAATGTAAGCGCAAACGCAACAAGCAATCTTATT
>JAWWEQ010034207.1:0-21058 GCA_035583055.1 Torymus tubicola
CAAGTTTATCAAAGCGTTAGGATCTAATATTCTAGCATTCTTCATATTTTAGCATCTAAAAACATACCTCAAAGTTTCAGCAAAATCCGTAATCCGAAGTCCGTAACCTCTCCTAGCCAGTAAAAAGCTAATTATGTTGATACAACCATGTCATCGATAAAATTCAGCAAACAAGATGTATTTCCTAGAATCCGACTGATCCTTGTTTGACCTCGATATTTTTCTACCGATTTCATTAAAGTCGTAATATTTAACAGCAAATATGAATACGCATGCAATAACTCACTTTACTTTTTATACAACCTTGAAAAAAAAAAGAATTTATAAAATTCACATTCCCCAGTTAAAATAAAAAATTGAACAAAACGATTTTCCATAACCATTTCATCATTTCACCTTTACAAAATAATAAAAACCCCCAAAGTCACCGTTTTAATATTCCACGTCTCAATTCAAAATATATCGCTCTTGTTCCCCACCCAGATTACATCCAAAAAAAACTCGCTAATCACCGTACAAACCATAATAATCTCCCGTCACTGTCATCCACTCTTCCCCTATTCCTAATCGAAACTGTGACAAGAATATGCCGCGCGTGCCTCTAATTTAAATCGAAAAAACCCTGCACGCGCTGCAATCAATATATCACCGCTAACAACCACCCCGCGTAGACAAAGTAAGAAAAAAAAGAACCTCCCTAATCTTACCATATTTTCTTCCCATACATACAACCCAACATCTTCTCCTTTCCTCTCCCCTTATCATCGACTGTTCCTCAAAAAGACACTCGGCCTACCTTACACTCAGAAAAAAAGACACACACTCCCTTTTTTTCTCTCTCTAATAGCCGTACCATCACGCGACACATCCCAGTATACATATACACATCGTTCCCTCGCGCGCGCGCAGCTTTTCGGAGCTTGCGCGGACGGTACTGGCGCTGCTGCTGCTACTGCACGCGTGCGTGTTATAGTATAGTACCCTATATATATATACATACCCTATACGCGAGAGAGTGCGAGAGAGAGAGAGGGGTACAAATGCGGCGCGAGTCTCGAGCGCGCGCGCGCAACGACAACTACTATATTACTCGGGTTGCGCTGCCGATGCTACTGCTGCTGATGCTGATGCTGCTGCTGCTCTGCCTGCCGCCGCCGACGCCGCCGGTCGAGTCCGCGCGCGCGCCGGAAGCTAAACGTTGAAAAGAAGAGAGAGAGAGAGAGGAGTGAGTGAGGAGGTAGAGAGAGAGAGAATAGAAGCTGAGGAAAGAAGAAAAGAAGAAGAAGAGGAAGAAGTAGTAGTAGAGGACCGGTGGTGGTAGTAGTGCGGGTGGTGGTGGTGCGAGTGTGTGTGCACGATCCATGGGACGGAGGATGAGGATCGAAGCGATCGCCACGTGAGTTGATTTAAAAAGAACAAAATTGTTGTTGTAGCTTTTTTTTTTATTTTGGGGGTTTTAAAGTGGGTTTATGGTGTGTGGATGGATTTGGTGAACGCGTGTTTGGGTTGTTGGGGTAAATTTTCTGTAGTTTTTTCCGTAGGGTGCGGTAACAGTGAATTATATCAAAAGATGTGCACGCGTGTATTAACTGTGTTTATGCGACGATATAAAAAAAAGTGAATTATTCGAACGATATATCGCGATAAAAGTATCGCGTCGAATATGATTTTAAAAACCATCATCGCACCTATCGTTACGTGTAAATTTAAACCACTCAATCGTATACATTCATACGTATACACAGTTACCTACGCTCTTGAGACCACAAGGATTTTTAATCACCGAAATTTACGAGAAGTGGACAATACAAAATTCGTCGAGAGCTTTCAACGTACTAGAGTATATGCATGTGGCACTTTTGTTAATGACCGAGAGTTTCAAACTCTCACGTACAAATCGAAACTTCCCCATATACGATTTCATACTGTTACTTTTTTTTCTTCCTTTCCCATATACACACACACACACAATTCTCTCGTATCGTGCGCGTGACTGATGCATTATTTCGTAAAATGGTTTATAACGTGCACACACATATACACGCGCGCGCGCGCGAGTTCGCGCCTTTGTTCTCCACCTTGTCGATTGTCTCTCACTTTGCCGACACACCGCCGCCGACGCCGCGTATATAAGTGAAACGGGAGCATTATTTTTAAAGTCCAGTGTACATCACGTGTGTATGTATGTATATATATACGTATGTGTACGAGTGGTGTTGTATATTGATTCGAATTTTCTTTTTTTTTTTTGAGCGCAGTGAATTTTCGAAAATAAAAGGAAGAAGAAGAATATACGCGAGGTACTACATCTACTGTGGTTCTCATTTTGATCTCTCACGCGTAAATGTATACGTGTGAACTGCGCTGTTGATTAACTCTTCTTCTTTTATTTGAGGAGGAGAGGGTTTTGGAAAATGGGTTTATGAGAGTGACAGGGGAGAATTTTATAGCTATGGGTTGCTCTCGGTGATTTTTTTTCTGTTGTTCACACTAGAGCAATTGCCCGTCGCCTGCTCGTGTGAATTTTTCAAGTGCGCGCGATTGAATGGTAGTATGTATATATGGGGATATATATGTGGCTTGGTGAAGATAAAGTAAGGATAATTTGGTAATTTTTTGGCTGAGAAGAATGTGCTATGTATATTTAGTGGTAATTTTGTGAGAGCATTGATATTTTACGTTAACTAGTGATAGTTTTAAATACTTTGTGGTATAGTAATTGATGTTTATTGAATATGCTTTTATTTGGTTAAGATATATCAATACCGTTAATTGTTACATTATGATTTCTAAAATGCTACAAACTGCAAGTGAAGATTTATTAGTAAACGATCAAAACCATGTATATAGAACAATAAAAACAACTCTCATACCATAAATACGTTCTATAAAAAAAAACACCAAATCGACAAACACCACCGTACCATTAAAACATCACAAATGTACAAACGTTCCAATCTCTTCTCTCAACTTACAAAAGCAGCAACATATATATACACATAAATACACAAAAAGCGTCAACGTCCAGCCCAACTATACCATCACCGCGTGATTCACTAATTACGCGCGACAATTCCATCCACCGTCGACCTTCAACTTCATTTATTACTCAAACCCAAGCTCGCACACACATATACACGTATACACTCACTGCACCGAAAGTAGCCCCTCTACAGCCGACTGGAAAATAAACTTTTTGCTGTATTTACCTTCCCTTTAATTTCCCTCTCTCTTTCTCCCTCGGCCCATATTTAATCTTCGCGTTAGCACCGCATTAATTCTGTCAATACTCGCGACCGCTCTCTCTTTATCTGCTATACTGGTGCAACGAAATTAAAGCGTCGAGTCGTTGTCGTATATAGCCACTACGATGAGCTAACAAACAGCCATTTCTCAGTGAGATAGAGATAGAGAGAGAAGGATTCTATAGTCTTGTTACGCTGTAGTAGTAGTATAGTAGTAGTAGCAAGAGAAGAGGCTGTCAGGACGGCGAACACGCGAGCGACGTGAAATATTTATTCGTCGACAGGTTGGCAGGAGCAGCAAGAGAGAAAGAAAGAAAGAGTGTGAATTTGAAAAACCACCGCTACGTGACTCCAACGTTTTTCGCGCTCGTCGCCCCTCTCCTCCCGCACGCGCGCGCGGCTTCTTATGTAATCCGCCACTGATCGTTATCGCTCGTCCACCCACTCCCTCACCTTCTTTCCTACCACGCGCATCCGTCTTTTTCCTTCTCGACGTTCTAGCTAGCTCTCTCTGTGTATTTCGTTCTAAATTGATAGCTATACATATATATATATATACACACATTGGCGATTCGATTTTCTAGCCGATAGCATCTGCGCGTTCCTCGTCTTCTTCTTCTACTACTACTACTACTTCTCAAAAAAGTATATATATATATATACACACGCATATGGGCGAAACGAGAATAATTACACGCGGTATATGTACACAGACAATGTGAAAATCCCATCCTCCCAGCTGTAGCAGTCGCTTCATTGTCTCGCGTATGTGTTCGCGATTTTTTTTCCACACGCGTGTGGGAGTATTGTCGACGACCTCGTTCCTCGCACCCGGGAAGGTGTCGTCGCGCCGTCGGTGCATCCGCGTCGAGCGACTTTTCCAGCGTGTAGAAGAGAGGTAAAGGGAGAGAGAGAGGATGTTGAGGGTTTGGGGGGGAGAAAGGGGATGGTAAGGAAGGAATGTCTTTGAGATGGAACGATGAGGTTTTTGATGCTATAAAATCGTATGTATGGGTGGATATATATAAGATTGCAGGGTGAGGAGGATTATTTTATTGATATCGGAGTGCGGATGGATTATTTTTTTTGTTTACTTTTAGATTTGTTTATGGGTACGTGGGTTTGATGCAAAGGTAAAATTTTACAATTAGCCGTGTTAATGGAATGATAAAATACATGATTTTATAGATTTTTTTTAGTATGGCGAGGTAAAGTTTAGATTTGTGACAGTTCGTTCGCATAATTGTGGTTTATAATAACTGCACTATTGATTTACCAAACCCCTATTTTTTAACATAATTGTTGTACAGTGTACAACAAGTACTGATATATTTTCATTTTATTCGTCGCACCATTGATAGTATATACATAAGACGACTTTTTGAATTAACGAAAAAAAACAGATTGGGTTTTAATGGTCATAAGCTTATATGTAAAATCGAAAGAAATGAGATGAGTTACGATACTTGACTAGTCAAATTGATTCATTCAAAACATATATTTACACGGTGATTTGAGCAGGTTATAAATTTTCTGATACATTAAAAACGAGTAAGAACTCAAAAAGTATGGATTTCTATGGTTATGCCGGGAACCGTGGACTTGTCTAATAGCGCTGTCATTTTAAAGCGTATTTTTAATAATAAATTACGAAATTAGCAATTGTTCAATGAATTCTTATAACTTATTAAAAAAAATTTTATATTTATGACATTTCTATAAAATTTACGACGATATAACATACTGCTTATGTTAAACAGCGCGGACGATTTCTAAAAGAAGCTATATATACTATAGAATTTTTTAAATCTTCGAAATTTTATGTAATCATTGTACATATTTTATATGAAATCATTTTATAGAATGGATAAAATACATCAGAACTACAATAAACCGTAAAATGATATTTACTTATGTTGCTATGCCGCGCGCAAAATCTGAAAAATGGACCGTTTGACTATATCGTTTAGGACAATACTTTTGCTACTACTGATAGTTTTACATAAAAAAGACATTATTTGACGATACGAAATCTGAGGTTATTACCCGATTTTCGAAAAAAGTGAACTTGTATGCATGGTTATGCATTATATACTATATCTACTGCAGTATATTATTCAAAACGCTAATTCCTACGAATTTCACCGGCTGTCTCGTCTCATTCGAGCCTGCGTAAATTTACATACAGCATATATATATATATGTAAAGGGCGCATTTCCACAACGCAACATACGCGCGTGTGTTGTGCTCAACTATATTACGTAACCCCAAAAAACGCTTCTCTTTCCTCTCATCCGTTACGGTAGCAAGAGTTGATTAAATTTTTACATGTCTCGGCCAGCTGTCAAAAAACTTTCTTAACCCTCCATGTACTCTATATATACTCTTTACCAAAGAGACCTCAGCGAGTCAAATAACGCGAAGTTTAAATACTTTTTGTCACGCACATACTGTTTTATATACATATATATATACTCGACGTGCACAGGCTGTAACTGTTATATATATATATAAGCGAGAGCAAAAACTTATGGAGAAAAGCGTCAACGAGAGGTAGGCGCTTACTGTTAATATCGTCAGGGAAAATTTAATATGATATATACTATATGCGCGTGCGCGAGTGCAGCTGTTCCTTTCAAAAGTATAGATATATGTATATAGATACAAACAATGCTGCAAGCCGAGGGTGTAATTTAGATACGGCAATTGCGAGGTAGCGAGCGGATATAATTGCTTTCTTAAAAGTGCGGCTTTATCCACTCCCCCCAAGGGACGCGCACACGGTTTTACGGATTAATCGTAAATTTCCTTATGATCGCTTCATAAAAACGAGTTTATGTAACGGGTTTAACTGATACGGTGTAGATATATATACAGAGGAGTATATTTTATTGCGGCAGGTACATATTATATATCTGCGAAAGATGTATATGCTATATATTTTAACGGGAACTATATAGTCTCTTGCAGGCACTAGAGAATTTGAGAAATTGAAAAGGGCAGCTGGGTAAAAAATGATATTAAAAAACTCTCGATTTTTAGATTAGAGTAGATTAGATTAAGCATTATTCTTGGACTGAGCAAAAAAAGGTAGTGTACATAATCACATTTACATGACTGATAAAAATATAAATAAATGGACGCACATTTATGTAACTAATTGATTAAAAGTTTATATGAATTATATGTAATTTTCAACGAGTCATAGGTGTGAGTTAGTTTATAGAACGTTTTAAATTTGAGAGATGGCATGCGCGTTCAAATAAAACTAAAAAATGTCTTTGTCTCAAATACTTTTAATATTTAGAAGAATTTGAGTTTTCATTTACGTATTTTCGAAAAATTCAATCGCATAAGGACGTAATAAGCAAAGTGTTGCTAAAAGCTGTCAAAATGAAATTTTTTTCCTTTATTTAGTTTAAAAAAAATTTGAATAACGAATTTTAAAAACATGAAGAAATATATCAGATCACATGTATTTTGATAAACATGTGATTCTGAGGTTTACTTTTTTATAGGCCAAGGTGTGCGTATACTATTTTTCTGCTCGACAGCGCCGGAAAGCGGCAACTTAGTTTCGCGCAGCGGCCATCAGGAAGGTGGCGCTTTCCGGCTGGAGGGTAGAAAAGTCATTTTACGTGACTTTTAAAATCATTATATAAACTGTAACTTGCTTTTACAAACGTAATTGTTAACAGGATAACATACTTTCAAGATCGCTGGTAACTGACATTTACACGGTGTAATGATAAGATCTCAGTATAACAAAAAGATAATTGATATTCATTTAAAATATTGTTTTCTCTTAGTTTTTCTCTTTCTTTAAATTAATAAAATATTATTTACAAATCTTATTAATAATAATTTCCATATAAGTCAGTACTGGCTTGCGAAAATACTGATTATATTAAATAGACCAGTACCCGGTCAACATCGCAATGATTCAGTTGAAACCCATTTTTTTTTATTTTCCCACATTTTCCCTAGATAAAATTTAAAAATTTCACTCCGACTCCACTCAAAAAAATCCTCGTCTCGGTATAAGTACCCGTAATCATGCTAAATAACTCTCTTAAACGAGCAATCACTCAAACCGACCATAACCGCAGAGAAAAAACGAACGTTTCGACACACAGCCAAGTAGAATCTACCAGAGTACGGTCAGCCAACTATATATATATATATATATATACACATTTGCTTACCCAAGTAGTCGAGGACGCGAATGGCGCGTTATTTTTGCGATAATGATTTTACCACCGGCAATCACGAGCGCTCGGAGGATTAACCGCGTTACTTAAAGCCCTACTTCGACCATCTCCGGTACGATCAACGACTTTTTTTTGCTACGCCTCTCTTTCTTTACATTTTATTATCCACGGGTATACACTATAGTCCTTTCTTACTTGCGCTGATCATATAGGCGAGGTAAAAATTCTCCGTTGAGACGTAACCGCGTGTATGACAAAAGAGTAGAGGAAGGGGGAAGCGAAACCACCTGGTCGCTCGTGGAACGGAAAATTACTTTTATGAAGAGAGAGAGGAGTATGAAATTTGTATAATGTAAATGCTGCAAGCCTTCTTGATTTCACTAGGCCACGCAGCGGCGGCGAATCTCGTTAAAAGCACTCGCTTTTCTCTCCCTTAAAATAAATTAGAGTCGTCAAAACGAAGAGGAAGGAACGAGTGGAGTTTAAATTTCAAAAGCTCGTCCTTTTTTTTTGAGAAAAGAAGGGGGAAAGGAAAGTTTGTGAAGATGCAGCTTTGCAGAAGAGTATGATGCTTCGCAGAAGAGTGTGATTGTTCGAGGGTAGCAAGAGAGACGTGCGTGGCTGAGTTTGAATGCTTTTACCGTCTTGACGGTAGTTGAATTAGGGGTAAGGGTAATTTTTTTTTTAACTGATTTGTACATGAGATAATTAATTAAGGTTCGGAATGTAATTTCGCCAATGGAAAATTATAACGGAATGGCTTTTTGGCTGTTGTGTGTCAAATACGGGTTACACATATGTATATGTAATTAAGCTTTATGCAAAGTAACTGCACCAATAATGACGACGTTAAATACAGGGTGAAGTAATAAAATAAAGACACGTACATTTACCAAATCCCCAATATATAACGCAGAATGTATACATATTTGGTCGGACCGATTTATCAGTTAAAACAACCAGCATCGATCGGGAAATATATACTTATGCTCTCCAACCGCAGAATTTCCCTCTTACATATACCTATATACATAAGCAATAGCGACACGATTACATCTGTGTGTTTTTAAAGAGCTATTTAAATTTACAATTGAAGCATCCAACAAAAAGAAAAGTCATGTACTATATACGAAACGATTGCATTATATGATCGAACGTGCTTTTATCATCGTCGAAGGGATTCGCTTCCTTTTTTATCTGTCGAGAAGAGGAAACTTCCCTTCCACTACTAATATATATACCTATATACTCTTCTCGCTTCGTTTTCTCATCTAAACTACATACACAGCAACAAATCAAACACCCGTTGCTAAACTATTTATAATTACACGTCGTGTATCAGTAGCCGTGAGCAAAGATTTACTCCCGCGGCGTTCCAGTCGATTTCCTCTATCCAACATCATGATCCAACCACACGCTTGGGTTATAGACATCAAAGGGTTACGTGTATATATATATATATATATATACGCATTGTAACGAATTAATTGTTGAGAAAAACTCTCATGTGTGCGTGTATACCGCTACTGCTACTTGGTTATATATCCAGCATTGAAACATATCGACCTCGGTGGAAATATATATATAGTAAGTACGCGCAATGGTAAGCGATCGAAGGAAAAGAGAAGCGAGAAAGTAATGCAGACGCGGTGGTAATACGAATTCTTGTACATTCTGCGGTCCCCTGTGGTGTTTATATATCGTACCACGTCGTTTATATAGATTTGTTCTCGTTTGTAAACAAAGCGTTAAATTTACGGGGACACGAGTTCACTTTGCCAGATGGATATGCGCTTATCCCCCGCGTAGTAGTAGTAATGTAATAATGTTATCGCGGTTGCGTATACAGAGATTCGCGTATTATGCGTATACGCGCGTGGGTGAATGCGGATCTAAAGTGTTATTAAAATATGCGGAGAAAGCGGTGGCGCACGCGAGTTTATATATATATAAAAAAAGACCGACGACCTCGTTTATAATGAGGGAAAGATAGAACCGCGCGGTTCTGTTTGTATCTCTTTTTTATATATATTGGAATTGAATAAATAAATATATGTGTATACTAGAGGAGTTAGGAGAGGAGGAACGAGCGGTTGGAAAGGAAGAGGGAGATGCCTAAGGAAAATATATCAATAAAAAATAAAAATAAATAGATTTTTATAAACAAAGCATATATTATTTGAGACTTTCTAATAACAAAAAAGAATGTCAAAACAATCCAGCAAAAACAATGTCAATAAAATGTTTCGTAATAACAAAAACAACCAGCCGGGCAAGATGGAACACCATATTTTATTTTTGCACGAGTCACATATAACCTTATCAGCAGCTATAAATGGTATGTAGCTTTCATCAGCCCACTCTAAATAATACGATTCTGTGAAAAAATTATATTTATTAAGTTTACGAGTAAAAAATATGTGTATATAATTACGTGCGAGATATTCCATTTTGCCCGTGTCATTTTGCCCGACACTAATATACTTTTCAATATTTGGTAAAAACAACTATGTATTACAATAAATAACTTAATTATAACGATGGATTCTTTAAATATAAATAAAATACAATGCTCCTACAAAGTTTTAAATAAGTCGCGCATCTAAAAACAAAAATAAACACGTTTACTCCAGTGCATGAAATCTTAAGAATTGACTCACAAAAGGAATTTCACCGATGTTGTGAAAGCGCTCCGAGCGCGGGCCCAAATGATGTACTGGCATATAATGTGCCTACCTGTTAATTCGCACTATCATTAAAGCGCCATCTATTACAATTATTCAAGAAAATTGAGTGTTTCTTCTTGTCCGGGCCTTACCTTTTTAGCTTGTAATGTATACATGCGCACATATATATATATATATATATATATATATATATCACATCGATTCCTTTGGTCTTTGAACTAAAATTTTTTATTTATATACATGATGCGTGTGGTGGAGAGGGTCGTTGATGTTTTAACCAGCAATTTTTATTCAGAAACGTCGGTGTGTAAGGTAATATAACGTAAACGAGAGAAGCTTAGAGGATACGTGTGTATATATGTATATATATATGCGCATATATGATAAGAGAGGACGTCATTAGCAATTTCTAGTGGAAGTAATCCTTTTTGATATACACACACACACGCGCGCTTTATGCGTATTAGGTAAAGAGGGAGAGATTAGGATGAAATTAGTACGATAATACGAGTATACAGAGGGAATTATTTGTATTAATATTTTCGACTCGTTTTCATTTTTATTTTATACTCGCATTTGCGCACACGGGTTATGAAAATAATACAAGCGCGCGTAGCTTAATCTTTTACCGTGTCCAGTGCTCGAGTTATCCATCTGGTATATGTATACTCTCTTCTATGTTCTCTTTTCGTAAAATAAATTTTTATTTATCGCTTCCAGAGCTCTTTTGTTTGGTATAATTAATTCAACTTTACCATATGCGCACGACGCGCGCGTTGACATACTTTTTTATATATATATTTATATGTATATATATATATATGCGATATATATTTTCACGTGCGGATCAGTCAAAGTGCTCTCAGAATAATTGTAACGTTGCCATGCGTGCGTCCTCGCACTTTCCATTGCGCCGTTCGAATTTCATTGTTCGAGGTGAATGTGAAAAATATTTACCAGGAAAAAATATCGCGTTATAACAGTTTTTCTCTCATATATACATATATACACACATACACACAATACGCGTAGATACAATGTGAATTTTATGTGTATATATATGAGCGAGAAAGTTGGTCAATTATCAGCAAAAAAGGAAAGTATATATAGTTCCTTTGCAAAGATGGCAAAGATTACGTCGAGTAAAATGTGAAAGGAAATTTTTTCTTTTATTTTTTTTTCATTCGCCTCCTTATTAAAGTAATAAGTATAACTGAACCTCTGCGGAAGTTGAAAGAAGTATATAGTACTGTACACACAATGCGAATCGTTAAAGAAGTTTTTTGCAACCGTCAGAAATCGACTTAATAGGTGACATTTACCTCTTTAAAAATAATTCTTAAAAAAATATACAAGAAAAACTATACATTTATCGCTACCCATACATACGTACATACATAAATACATCCGCATTTATACACATAACCGAGGTATGACAAATGCGCCAAAAGAAAAAATCCACTCCATTAATTCATGACTTTTCCAGTAGAGAGATCATCCGCTTGCTCGCTTCGGCAACCAAAAAAAAGAAAAAAAAGTGCATTTTCATCACGCCTCACGTGCTTACAAGCATGCGATGCCATGATGTCAGACCATACAACTTAGACCCTTCTCCGCTGTTTAACGATGCGTGTATATATAACGCGCGCATCTCTCCAAATGTTGCGGAATGCTTTGTACTTGTCTTCCTCCTCACCCCTCTTCTCTCAAGAAAAGTGGGTCGTTTCGAGCATTATTTCTTTCGTTTTCTTTTTCATTTTTCGTTAAATATCAGATAAATGAATTTTAAGCGGCCCCTCGTTTGTTTGTTCTCTATATGTCAAAAAACGTAGACGTTATGTACGCGTATAAACAAAGTTTCTGAAATGTGTATGCGTATATAGATTACGTGAATATATACGCGGTATTGACATACTCGTTTAACTTTTAATAAACTCGGTATACACTACTGCTAAAGTCAATTAGAAGGACCGTTGAAAAGACGCAGTCGTCGTCGTCGTCATTCGGAAAAAAGAAAAACCGCATAGTTTGTACGTATTCGCGGGTTGACGTGGAAAAACTTCTTGCAATATTTTCCGCCTAAAAAGCCCTTCGCTATATATACTTTGTCAGTTGCCCTCTATATACATATATACACGTTGAAAAGTTACGCAGTAAAGAAAAAAAAAACTTTTCTCGCGCCATTAGAGCACAGCAGAGCAGCGGCTCAATTTTATACGATATTTCGATAAAGTGCATGCGCGCGCGGTAAGGAGATTCGATTCCTTTGCGGGTGAAAAGCCACGTGTGTGTATATATTATATAATAAACGCAAAAGAGCACGCAAACAGCAGTGAACGAAGAGTTTACCGCTCGGCCTTTGGGATTTCGATTTGAGCGGTTTCTCAATATTTTTTTTGTGAGATAAGAGGGTCGCAGTGCTTGAAGTATACATATAAGCATATACGAAATTGCGCGGATAGCAGTTTATTTTTGGCATCGTATTAATTATATGAGAAGTCGCCGACGTTCGACGCGCATCCAATATGGTTTGGACCCAAACTTTTGAAATGTATATATATATAATTGTATATTTTCTAAGTGGGATGGTTGAAAGAAATTTAGAAGCTTTAATTTACCTCGTTTAAAATTGCACCGTTGGGAAAGATCGATCCAATACAAAACGCTAATAAAAATGAGCGACGAAAGCTATTATCGAATTTAACCCAATTTTTTTTTCCTTTTTTACCTTCCATACCCTCACTTCGGCGTGCGCGTAATACGACTTTTCAAGAAAAATCCTCTCCCTCCCGCCCTCGTCCAGAGTTTTATCCCTTTAAAATTTTTTTACTCGAAAAGTTTAAAGCTTAATTCTCGATAGGAACAGATTAAAATAGTAGTAGTAGTAGTAGTAGCACGGAGGGACCGCCGCGCGTATAATAATTGCAGATTTATGCGCATTTTCGCTGACTGTAAATCCTCCATGACGACATAAGAAATTAATTTAAATGGACCATAAAATCACCTCTCTGTCCTCATAAGCGTGCACGCGCGTTGGGTTCCCTGCCTACATAACTTTACGCAAAAAGCACATCTTCTACCTTTTCACAAAGTTCCTATATAACAAATCTGCGCGATCCAAAAATATATAGGTATGCACTTTCGCGCATAAATAAGCCAAGAATTAAAAATTCACTTTGCCCTTTCATAATATCAGAATTTTCAACCGAACTATTCGGTATTTAAATATATCCCATATTAAAGTATTACTCATCGCATCAAATTTGCCGTCTCGCAAACAAACAGCAGTAGTAGCAGCCAACCCCGATTACCAAATTAATCTGGCACCGAGACCTCGAGCAACCCCTGCGAGCGAAATAATAATAATAATAATAATAATAATAAAAACAGAAGCAAAATCAAAACACGCTCAAGCCGCAGGAAACTGCAGCACAGCTCAAAGAACGCGAGGTAAAAGTAATTGAAACGAGTTCTCGAACCGTACCGATCGATATATTATATACACTCGTCGCGTCGTACGTACCTCACCTCGACCATACCGCATACATAAATTATATTTTATACCCGTGTGGAATTCCTAATTTTTTTTCTCACGCGAAATTTTCTCGTTTTATTCGCGCGATGTGCAAATTGATGTATATATATAACATAATTAAATGCTGCAGTCGCGTGGAAATTGAGTACGACGTGGGTTAGGAACGGGTAGGAGATTTTTTTGTTGTATAGGACCAAGTTAGTGATTTCACGAGCAAGGAAGACTCTTGAGGACTATACACGCACAAGTGAGCTTCAAGTCGAACGATCGAGGCTGGTTAGGAATTCCGAGGAGGAGGTATAGAGGAAGTTTGGAGTGATTTCGGAGAGGTTTGAGAAGAGTCGTGGGTATAGGTGTATTGGTGGTTCGATGATCTGGAGGGGTCGGATGTGCTATATATATGTCTTTTTTCGTTGAATATGTATAGAGAGAGAGAAAGAGAGCTGATTGTTCGTGGAGACATCGATTTTTAATCAATCCCCTACCAAGCTTGATTAACATGTAATGATGGTTTATTAACTGTTTTCAGAATCGTAGCAGCAAGTATAAATATGAAAATAAGGAGAATTTATCAGTTGGTATATAAATAAAAAGAATACTAGAAATTATCGGTTTTTTGTTGAACTTTATTGTTAATTCAAGTAAAGCAACATTAAATCGTTCGTTTTACATGGCTAAAAAGTTAATCACTGCCAAATTTAATTTACTTTGTTCGTTACCGGCGCAATTTCTCCCCCTCATCGATACAACATAATTTGACTGCTCTGAGCAAGTTTTAATTTCCTGTAGCTAATAGCAGCCCGGCTTCTGCTATATTACCGCTGCAATTAAATTATTTATAAATACAACCTAACGAGAATTCGTACTGGTAATGGATAAATATTGATTTACCTTTCGATTGACAGTATTTATTATTATCTTGAGATAATAGATCAATTTTGTTTTGTATTTATATATATATTTTTTCATTATTTTGTAATATTTATTCGTGAACTGTATTAAAACAACATCACAACGTGCTAAAGCAAAACGAAATACGATTGCGAATCTACTGATCGTCGGGAGTGTATAGTCTGCAAAATTTGTGTTATCAAAGTTCTATAATAATTGATTATTTTTTATGTTTGTATATGCTAAGGTTATTTCTATGAATAAAATTGCACTCCAAAAATTGTCGTATTTTAAATATTCTGCATATTTTATCATACAACCGTATATTTCTAATTATTTCAATTAGAAGTATGATGAAACAACATACAGAGCTAATGCCTAAAAAATTGAAAGCGAATAGCAACTGGTTGAGAGAAAGTGCTTTAACCTCATTATAAATTAAATGTGGTTTTTTCTCGTTCAATTTAAATAGTTTTAAAAAATATTGCATTATTCCAGATTCAAATATGATATCGTAAATAATCTGTACCTTGCCAAGAAGAGAAAAATCATCACGATAAAACAAAACATATGTATCTCTTACTAGTTCATCCTGTACGATCTGCAGTTTTTCAGATTCACTTGCAAAATACCTCGTATCTGTACAATCATTTATACAAGCTATACTTGCATCGTCGGCAATTAACTTTAAGCAGTCCTGGA
Organism: Torymus tubicola; assembly: GCA_035583055.1. Classification (NCBI taxonomy): domain Eukaryota; kingdom Metazoa; phylum Arthropoda; class Insecta; order Hymenoptera; family Torymidae; genus Torymus; species Torymus tubicola. The sequence continues at coordinate 15,273 of JAWWEQ010034207.1, forward strand.
CGTGATTTACTTCACGAAAATATTTCTGAATAGACGGGCTGTAAAGTCGCCAATAACTACGAGATACGTAGATAGTAAAATTGTTGCTTATTAGATCTGCGACCGTGTGCATATCAACGTCTTTTGAGGATGATAGAGTGACCAAGTGGCGTAGTATACTTTCGAAACAAGTATTAATAATCACAAAGGAATATAAAATTAATATGAATACTGCTCTTTTTACTGAAGATTTTGGTTCGTACATCATTGGCATAGCTACAGCTGCTCGAAGTACATTCAATAATGACTCGACTAAAGATTTCTGCTGAAAATACGTCAAATAAATAATCAAGAATGAGTAATAAATTGTAAACGTTATCCAAGCTCTAAATGTGAATATCAACATCATTTTTTCGATAATAGACATAGTTGTCTTCTGCGTTATCAAGCAAAGATTCTCTGAAATGTAAGAATAAATCTGATTTTGCGAAATAAATCTGTCAAACAAGAAATTTACGTATCCGTCATAATGACCAGCTGTGACATTCTTCATTGTCTCCATAGGATGTCCATTAAGATCAATGTAACCAGAACTATTAACTAAATGCTGATTCATTTTGACGTTTAATTTTGTCCAAATGATTTCAGTTACAATACCTGGAATCCCTTGAAACTTGTAGGGACCGGGTCTATTTTTTTCAAAAGGAACAGAGACGGGGATATGTAGTCCACATAGACTGATGGGATACATAGAAAGTGACACGGTTCTATCAAAATTTATATAATTACACCTCGTAAATCCCTTTTCTGAAAAAAAATGAAATAATTAAGATCATGAACATTGCAATGAATAGGAAATAAATCATTTAGTTTACCTGGAGATTCATAATGACGTCGAAATATCCTAAATGGAAATCCATTACTTTGTTGAAAAACTTGAACCAATATCCAACCATTAGGTACGAGATTATTATAAGGATTGAAAGTATATAGCATAATATCCTGATTCGATTCACGACATATAAATGTAACTGATAATATATTAAAATGCCACATGATTTTGAAAAATGAATCGACATTTTTACAAGTGTTTGGTTTCAATGTACAATCAATTATATAGATTCCATGAATATTCCACCAAATACCATTTTTTAATTCATTCAAAATTGGCTTTAACAGTGAAAAATTAAACTCGACCAAAATAAAGAAATGTGCTGATTTTATTTCAAGGTTTTTAACATCTAGTGTATAATTTTTCTCCTTTAGAGAAGTGTAATTATTCACGTTTTTAAAATTTATGAGAATCGTAGAATGCAATTGAAGCTGTTTGAAATATGTATTGGGTACGTTACTAGAATTCACTATTACAATAACGGGTTCAATATTATTACTAAAACAATTATCTATTATTGATATCTGAAACAAAAATATATGAAGTATATATACTTTACGAACAGTTATGATAAAAAATGTTTTCTCCACGGTCGTAAAATATAACTTTTCTCCACACGTCGCGTAAAGTGCGTACAATACGTCCTGCGAGCGAAAAAGCCTACGCATTTTATGCTCCTCGTGGAGAAAATTAGTAGATGCATCACGAGAGTAAATAAAGAATCCATCAGATCCCTCAGATTTATTCTCTAGGTGCATAATCTACTATTACCGCCTACAAACGGAAAACTACTATTATTATTATTTGTTCTGTTTAGGAATGTGGAATATCGACCTCTATTATGCGGTTTACCTTGTCGGCCAAACATCAATTAGTTGATGAACTAAGTTTTAAATCGTAATTTTGATAATACTTTCAAGAATTTCAAATTATAGGTAAATACATTCATCCGCATAAGCGAAATTTTATAAATTATAGTGATAATTGAATAATTATAAGAGCTAGGTTGCACAATAACCAAACCATTCTAAATCGAACAATCTGTCTGCAGTCATATCACTGATCATTTCAGAATTTAAGTATGCTTCTCTTAAAATGATTCGATACAAATTTTAATCAATCATTTACGGACAGTAGCGCTACAATTATTCACTGTTTTTAGATTTTCGGAAGATAATAATTCTATGTAGCTTTGATATATTTTTTTTAATATTGATTTTTCACTTTTTGAATAACTATTTTTTTTAACGATAATAACATTGAGATATTTGGATCGGACACGTAACATTTAAACTGTTCATAAGCGCTTTTAGAAGCCTTACCTAGGCTGAAAAGTGCATTAAGGCCACTATATACGGAGAAAAGTAGAATAAGAAACTTAACCAGCGATCCCTTTGATTTTTAGTGGCGAGCGGTCAGTCCCATGAAATCGCATGACTTAAATTCCAAAATGATCCGAGATAATATAGTCACGATTGGACTGTTCGATTTAAAATGAATTTGTCTACTAGCGGACGATATTTCATGTCTCCTTAACAGAAAAAGACTTCAAATGAAGATAGATTCATGTAATAAAAATTACAGGAAAATTCGGTGAATCAAGAGTTGACTTGGATAATGCATGTTCTTTGCCTAATGAAACGTTAACTGTTATCAAATTGAATAAACAAAGACACCACTTTAATCTAAACCCTGATACTTTTAAGCGCACTGTATCAAACATCTTATTTATTATGGTTTCATTTTAGTACTGACAAGCGTTTCTAGAAATATTTTCCACGCTCATAAACAATAAAATTGATTTTTAAATACATTTTTGTTGACAAAATGTAAAATGCTTACGTCGAAATTTGCAGCAATTGGGTACTATAATTGGTAATGCGAAGGTTAATAAAAAATATTGATTTTACTTGCTACTTAATATACAGTTTTCAATATTTTCTTCACTTCCTAAGAACCCACCTCGAATAAATAAAAATATTCCCAATACTGAAATTTGTAAAGTTCAAGGTGATTACAATATTATAATAAAAATATTATAATATTTGAGCATTTTGCATTGTTTGTTGAATTTTGATCTTTCATGGTCCTTTCGAATATTCTTTGATTACGTTGTTGTAAATATAAAATCCTTGTATAAAATAAACTTTTTGAGCGGACGGTACAACCTAACTCCGGATTCTCGTTCTGACCCTCCCGTTTACGTATGTTCTCTTTCGTGAACTTGCAGCGTGTGATCATCTTTCAACTAAATAATTAAGGTTATTTTAAATTGCAATAACTCGAAGAGGTTGCCGCTAGTATGCCTGATTATTTACTGCAATATTCATTCAGACGCTGGGTTATTCACTAATCCAATAAAAACTTGTTATAATTTGAATTATTAATTTTATTTTTAAATTGTCTGTAATTACATTTATAATTATAGTTAAGCTTTATTTTAACATAGACTATTATACTTGGTTTTCGTAAAAAAATGTATACGATATGGTAAATTAATTACTTCATAGTCGTCAAAGCTGATCATAATCTTGATGCCGATCAACGCCTATTTCACAAATTGTCGTATTGTATTGTGTAGGCTACGTATTTTATCATACCATTGTATATTTATGACAATTTCAATGAAAAAAATAAAAAAAGAAAACAGAAAGGTGATACCTATAAAATTAAAAGAAAATCGCAATTGTTCGAGTGAAAGCGATTTCACCTTGGTCAACATTAAATTAGACTTCGTTACATTTAATTCTGAAATTTTTATCACATATTCTATGATGCCATGCTCAAACAAAATACTATAAATATCGTTTACTCTTTTCATAAGAGGAAAATCGTCACGAAAAATCATAACCATTCCATTTTTCTTAGACGCATCTATTGAAATATGCAATATGTCAGATTCAATTGCAAAAAATCTTGTAGTTGTACAATCATTAATACAAGCAACTTTTGTATCACTGATAATCCTATTTAAACATTCTTGAATGTAATTTATCTTATGGAAATACTTTTGAATAGAAGAGTTATAACCTTGAATAAGGTAACCCGGAACGTGAATACTGAAATTGTGATTTATCAAATCATCGATACTCTTTATATCTTTGTAAGATGTAGAGGGCAAAGTAAGCATAGATTGCAGCATACCCTGAATACAAGTGGTAACAATTAGAAAAGAATATGTAATCGATATAAATATTATTTTTTTCCATAAGAATTTTGGTTCATGGATTATTCGAGTAGCTACTGTAAATCGTAAGATATCCATAATTGAATCCCATACAGATGTCTGATGGAAATACATAAAATAAATCACCATGAATGAATAATACACTGCACATATTATCTGGATCTTAAAAGTGAATACCAACATAATTTTTTGGATAATAGACAAAGTTTCCTTCCGCGTTATATAACAAATGTTCGATGAATAGTGCGTGGAAACCTGATTTTGCCAAATATATTTTTCATATATCACGTTCGCATACCCGTCGTATTTACCTTCTAGAACATTCTTCAACGTATTAACCGCGCGTCCGTTATTGTCAATGTAACCGATAGTTTTAATTAAATGTTGATTCATAGTAACATTTAAGTTTGTCCATATTATTTTAATTAGAGTTCCTATTGTTCCTCCAAATTTGTAGGGTCCAGGATTATTTTCTTCAAGAGGTAAAGATGCGGGAATATGTACTCCACACAAACTGATAGGATACATGGAAAGTAGTGCAGATCTATCGAAATTAAAAGAATTACACTTTATAGATCCTTTTTCTGAAAAAACTAAATAAACAATAACTATATCTTCTAGAAATTCAAACAAATTGTTAAGTTTACCTGAGAATAAATCATAAGAGCCACGAAATATTCTAAAAGGATGCCCATTACTTTGTTGAGTACTTTGAACTAATATCCAACCATGGGGAACATGATAACTATAAGGATTGTACGTATATAACATGATATCTCTATTCGATTCACGACATATAAATGTTACTGATAATATATTGAAATCCCAAGTGATTTGAAAGAAGGAATGAGCATATTTACAAGTGTTTGGTTTTAATATAGATTCAATTATATACATTCCATGGATATTCCACCAAATTCCATTTTTCAATTTTATTAAGGTTCGTTTAAGTAACGCAAAGTCTAATTCTACAAGTAGAAAAGTCTGTGCAGGAGATGGTCTAAATTGAATACTAGTAACATCTAAAGTATAATTTTTTTCCTTTATGACGATAGAACTATTTACGTTTACATTCATCAGAATTATAGAATGTGATTGAAATTGCTGAAGATAGTTATTGCCCACGCTATTAGAATTCACTACTAAAATAATTGGTTCAAGATTGTTGTAAAAACAATTATTAAGTATCGACACCTATAAGATAAAAATATATTATTGATGTAAAATTTATTTCAAAAGTCTTTTAATTGAATATATAATCAAGTAAATAAAATTACGGAAAAATTTAACGAATTAACAGTTAATTGTGGCAATATGTATATCTTTTTGCCTAATGAAAAATCCAATGTCATTATTGTTACTAAATAAATATTCCAAATAAAAATATAATTCGATATTTTAGAATACAGTTTTTGATCAACAATCATTTCGTTTTCGAATAGAAATTACAACTGACAATTTTTTACCAAGTGGATTTTGTGTTAGGATAATGCATTAAATAAACAGACGTTTCGATTTGTAAAATTGAAGTCATTTCTAATGAGGTGTGTGATTATAAAAAATATTGATTCTTCATAAAACAGTTAGTTTATATACCTTTTTATGAATGTACATAGTTTCTTATAGTATAGTATAGTATAGTATAGTATAGTATTTATTGTAAAAAATAGATATTACAAAATATTAATACATCAGCATATTCAGTAAACAATTATTTAAAAAAATACA
>JAWWEQ010034218.1:0-21057 GCA_035583055.1 Torymus tubicola
GACGGTCGGTAACTCGTACAAGCGGAAAAATAAACCCAGATGGTACGCACACATACGCTACTGAATGTCTTTAGGGCGCGTCAGTCGTTTTCGACGTGGCATATCCAAGAGCATAGACTTTCTAAAATGGGTAACCCTACACGACAATCCGACGGAGCATGGGGCATGGGGCAACGGACAAGGGACGGAACCAGTCTGGACTCACCGTAAGGGACTGTCCACATGGACACCTAACCCGTACTCCAACCCAGTCCGAGTTTTTCATTGAGTACTTCATCTGCAATACATTATGCTTCAGGATAATCTCGATTTAAAGATTCAATAGAGAGGCTTCTCGTGTCTCGTATTGAGATGATTGTGAAGCATATAATAGTGTAAATGAAATTTTCAAAAGTATAAAAATCTCATTAAAATTTTTTTTTCATAAATAAAAAATAAAAGTAATATTTTTAATATAAAACTTTTAACAAAAGAGTCAAATAAGGCAAGTATAGATGTTTTTTTTTTTGTATAATCTACTCTCACTTCCTCCTCGTCTTTCTCTATTACTCGTCGGCTCGCTTTCTCGTCTTCTCTCTTCTCTCTTTTCTAACTTCACCTATTCAATAACACCTCTCTTTAAATTCAAATAATTTCTTAAATTTATGAATATACAATAAATAGTATGTTATTAAAAATATTATATAAACTTTCGAAATGCTTTTACGTACTTTTGCCGCGTTAAGAAGTTGTGAAATGTCACTAAAAAAAAGGTTGGAGACCCACCCCGGTTAGAGCAGCTCTAGACTTGTCCTCCTAAGATTCATAATATTATAGAGAGTTCAACATTAAGAAAGAATAATATATTAATCTCTCTAACTCTAACTTTAAACAAGAATAATAGGAATGTGTTAGTAACTATGTAACTTTTTTTCATATAGGCTTTGAATTTTCATAAACATCTGAAGAGATTTTTAACAATTTTTTAAATAAAAAGAAGACATAATAGGTATATAATTAAAATAATTTTCGACCACACGGGTGTAAAATGCGAACGTTCTATAAGATGTTCTAGCAGTAGTGGCTAAATTGCATTTTTTATGTTTAAAATATAATGTGTCGAGAAAGAATATAGTTAATCGAACACTTTTTTTTCAAATAAAATTCAAGTTATGTGGATTAAAGGAAAATATGTAAGAATGTTAATATTCCTCATTGAAGGGGTCCAAATAAGAGGTGAAGTTGAGCATATTTAAAAAATTCATGACTTTTTTTGTTGCTATATCTTAAAGAGAAATCATCACATCAATACAAACTTTCTTAAATTCTCAAAAATGAAATATATATTGAGAAAAAATTATCAGGATACTATCGACCCCTAAATTAGGGGTTGAAATAAAGGGGTAATTGGCTACAAACCATAAAATTCGATGAAAAATATAGTAAAGGGTTTTCGTGGCTGGTGAAAACGATTCTAATGACCATTTCTTCATAATTCTCAACTGTGTGGATGGTTTCTCTATATCATTCTCCTTCCTAGAAGTTGAAATAATCTAGAAGTTGGAATGAGAATTTAGAATCGAGAATAATCGCCGAATAGAATTATAAATGGTTTTCCTAGGCGGTGAAAAGCATTTCTTCATAATTCTTAACTGTGTGGATGGTTTTTTCGTTATCATTCCCCTTTCTGGAAGTTAAAATGATCTATCTTCAATAACCATTTTTGCATTAATGAGAAACCATTCATCCATGCAGTGGAGAAGAATAGAAAGTGGTTGTTGAAATGATATTTTACCCGCACGAAAACCATTTATAATACTATTGGGCGATTATTCTCGATTTTAGGAGACATGAAAGCTGCTGGATGACAGTACATATTAATAAATTCTCGTCTAATATGCATGCATATTTTATTTACTAAATGTTTATTAACAAAAAACAGAACGAGGAAAGGGGAAGGAGAGAGCATCAGGCCACAAAGGATTAGCCAATCCGAGGACATCACATATGAGGAGATGCGCAATCTTGACCTGCATTAAATGGAAATAGGTCATTTGCGTACCCCCTACATACAGGAAAATCTAAGGTATAAATAGGAGCGTTCCGGGTAGCATAGAGCCCTCTCATTTCGCAGCTGCTGCAGCAGTGGCAGCCGCATCATCAGCAGCAGTGACAGGACATCGACGCAGTGCAAGGTATTTGGCAAGGCCGGTGATTACTCCTCCGGGATAAAACGGGCCGCGTCGAGTTCGTCGCCCAATTCGGCGCATCATTTTATTATTTGCGGGGGAACATAAAGAGAGGTGGGTCACACCCTTCCCTATCCCACTAAGGTTACTTCAGGGTAACCGACGCGTGGGAATAGGTTGTCCCTCCCGAATGATATCTCTCATCGAGGACCAACGTAAATTAGCGCCGCACAATTAAAATTAAATAATTATTAATCGTTTATATTAATATTACTTCGTTGTTTATTTAATAAATATCGGACATATTTTTACTTTTTTTTTTATTATTAAATGTCAATTATCTTTTTCTCTTTCAAATTGTGTCTTCAAAATTTATATTTTTTGTATTGTTTACAAAAATCAATTTACTGTAAATAATTAAGAGTAGCCCAAGTAATGGTGTTTAATAAATTTTGATATTATTTTTATAAAAATATTTTTTTTGCGTTCATTGGTTTACCAGGCGTACCCAATATCCATTCCCTGTTCCTTATTACTATTTCATAAATGATATAACTTTTTTATTATCAATATTCAAATTAATTTTTAATTATTATTAGTAATATTATAATTATTAGTATTATTATTATTATGATTGTTGTTATTGTTATTACTATTATTAATTAGCTTGCATTGCTTTGTTTTAAATTAAGCTTTATATTAGTTAGCTTATGCTTTGTTTAACATTTCTTTTAGATTCTTTATTTATTTACTGATTGTCGCTTAATAACGTATCTATTCATAATTATATTATAAATAATCTATTTATACTGAGGACTATTCACGGCATCGATAGCGAACAGCAGTAAAACCATCGAGGAGCAGCGAACCTACGTCTTATGTACTATTGTCACCATTGCACTTAGGTGACCTATTACCAAGATATCCCTTTCCTATCCTACGAACCTTACAATTTCAACCCCTAATTTAGGGGTTGATGGTATCCTAATAATTCTTTTTTCAATCTATATTTCATATTTGAACATTTAAAAAAAGTTTGTAATTGCAATTTATCACCGGTATGGTATAATGGTAATCAGACAAGGAAGTTGGCACGTGTAATAAACAATACAGTTGTCTAGTACTAATCTTTATTATACAGTACCCTCGGTTACGTTGACCGAGTCAGTCGCTCTAACTCTGTCGCGTGTCGCGCTCCAGACTGCGCACTTCGTGATAGCAGCGCTGTAGTCTCTGTTACATAATACTTTCGCTACATATCATACCACGCTAATACACCAAAATTCTTCCATTTTGCCTTCTATACACTTTCCCCCTGATACTCCGAAGTTTTCTATTATAACCGGATCTCCTGCCCTTAATTCGCATTTCCTCTTATGTGGATTACCAACAATTTGTAAACCTTGTTTCTTTGTCACTTTGTATCGTAAATTAGGACGCAATAAATCGAACCTTGTTTTAAGGTCCCGATTGTAAAAAAGCTGCGCCGGAGATTTGCCCGTCGGACAATGAGGTGCAGAGTCAAAAAGAATTGATTAATGGCTGCGTTTACACTTCTTCCCCCTTGAACAAATAACAACCTTCGACACCTTATCTTTAATGGTACCGTCAAAAATGTCCACGGCTTCGTTCGTCGCGGGGTGAATGGCGGTGTAAAGCTCTGTATCAAACCCTTTTGTTGAAAAATTCTTTAACCTCCGAGCTTGCAAATTGTCTGCCGTTATCCGACACTCTGTGACTCGGTAGACCGTGTCTCGCAAACAATATTTCTAACGCCTCTATTAACTTATTTTCTTTTGTATTTTGTTTAAAATTAACCATTTCTGACAACTTAGAGTAGGCGTCTATGACTACTAAATACACGTTGTTAAAAAATGGTCCTGAGAAATCACAATGTATTCTGTTCGAGTGGCACGTGCGCTGGTGCCCTTTGATTCTGTGCACAAATTCTACACGCTTTTACCAGGTTTTCAATGTCGGCATCAATACCTGACCACCATACAGAAGAGCGTGCGAACGCTTTTATTTTGATAATACCGAGATGTGACGCGTGAAAACCGTCTAGAAGCTGCCCTCATAAGCAGTCCGGAATTACGACTCTGATTCCCCAGATAAGGCCGTTTTCTTCAACTGAAAGCTCATTTTTCTTTAAATAATATTTTCTTTCCTCATCTGACAGATTTTTAGTGTCGCAGGCCACCCAAGAACGCAAAATTTTATGATCTTTGACAGAGTTTTGTCGCGCTTTGTTTCCCGTACTACGCTTTGCCAGACGATTATGTTTGCGTGATCCGACATATAGTGTACCGGTGAAAATTTTGTTGCAAAAACATCCGTATCATCCTCAATGGGTAGACGTGACAACACGTCACAGTTTTTCTGACTTTACCCATTCGATATCATATTGAAAACCCGACAAAAGGTAAGCCCAGCGCTGAAGCATATTCGTCACCGTCAGTGATATGCCACTTTTAGAACCGAAAATCGTTTCTAGCGGTTTGTGATCTGTTTGTAATATTATTCTCCGACCGTACACGTAGTGATAAAACTTCATAAACCCAAAAACAAGCACGCTGGCTTCCTTATCGTTGATAGCTCTATTTAGTTCCCTTTCCGGGATCCTTATCGATGTATACGCGATTGGCTGTTACGATTTATCCTTATATTGATGCTAGCACAACTACCTCGTTAGGATAATAGTGTGTTAGAACTCTCTCATTTTTCACCCAGCGAAAACCTGTCTCGCATGCTTTGGTCCATTCAAACTTCCTTTTATTAACGCAATCCAACAGTGGCTTGAATTTATCTGCCCTATTCATGAAAAATATTTCATAAAATTGAACCAGACCTATAGCAAAGAATCCAGCTGTTTGCTGTCCTTCGGGCGCGGTGCCTCATACATGGCTTTAACCTTCGCTTTTGACTTGTGTAAGCCATCCTTGTCTGTAATAAACCCCAACACTTTAATTCGGTTTTTCATGAAGTCGTATTTTTTACTATTTAAACGTAATCCGCGTTCGGTTAAAGTTCTGCATACCTGGTTTAAATTTTCGAAGTGTATCTCCTGCACGGAAAAAGATCGTACGTAGTAAGAGTATAAACTACATTTAAAATCTGTAGAATCTACTGTTCATAAAAGTAAGATTGGGTTTATGATTTGAAAGGTTAAAATAGCTTTTCAATGTATATAGTATCTGCTGTTTCTGAAATGTAGTTTCTACTTTTTTAATAATACAGATTCTACTTGTTCAAAAAAAAAAAAAAAAAAAAAAAAAAAATACGGTTCAAACTTGAGCAAAATAAGTTCATTTTTCGAAATGTGTATTCTATGGTTATTTCAGTAACGATTTCTATCTAATCGAAGTTTTCTGTTTCTGCCATTTGTGACGCTTTCAGAAAGATACTATAGAGTATACAAGGTGAAGGGGAAGGAATAACTGTGCTCTTACCACTGAACACGCATTAGTACATCTCTTCGTAAGTGTTCGATCAATTTTTCTCCGGGTCTCCGGTTCTCCGGTTTGCTCCTCTTCAAGTTTGCATAATTATTTTTTTATTAGATGTTCACTTTTTAACAAAAGGGTTAAATCTAAGGGTTAAAGAAAGGAGTTAAAGTAAGGGTTACAAAGATTAAAAACGGCTTTAAGGGGGCTTAAAAGGGTTTTAAAAATAGGGTTTAAAAAGGGCTAAATAGAAAGTTTCTATTTTTGCCCTTCCAGCGTTAGCTAACGTCTTTGCGTTGCCCGACTCTCACGACGGGAACGTGCTGGCAAAGAATTTTTTTGAGAGTCATATATTTTTTATAATTTGTTATAATTCCAGCTCTGCGTTATACTGTTGCCAATTTTATATTATCTTGTTATAATTCCAGATAATTATTTATCATCCATTTTTATTTTTATTCCAAAAATCTCTTTAATAATATCTTTTTTTTTGTTATTATATCGACAGAAATTTCAAATAATTCATTTTCTTCTTCATATAAATTTTTACGTTTTTCGTCACCTACATTCAATAGCCATTGTTTAAAATTATTATAATTCTCAGTAATCCGAAGATTTTCGTTTAACATCATGCGTATAAAATTTTTCCGTAAAATACTTTGATTAACGCAGTTTTCAATAATATCTATACGACTACAATGTCGAATGACTGGTAACATTTGTCTAAAATCTCCTTAAACTAGCATTGTTTTACCACCGAATACACACTGAGAAAAAGTCATAGTAAAATTCGCTAAATATCTGATAAAATTTACTATATTCCATAGGAACTGGGGTGTTTTAGAATGAATTATAATTATTTATTTACTTATATTTATTGTATTATTATTTCAGTTAGTACATGCAGCTAATGTATCACTTCCAAAATTTTAGAAGTAACGCGTCCGCCTTTTGTGCCAACGGTCGTGTGTTCGAATCCCATCGCCGTAAAAAAAATATAGAATTAGTTACTTCCTTTATTTAATATAAATAATTCTCTTCAAAATATCCCGTTAAAGTACAAATAAAGTCAAATAACGAAAATAAAAAGTTAAATTTTTTAACTTTCGCCTTCTTTATAAAAATTACTATATAGATAGCAAATTTGTTATTTTACAAGTACATCCCAGGGTTCCTATATAATATAGTAAATTTTATCAGATATTTAGAAAATTTTACTATGACATTTTTCTCAGTGTATCTTTTGCATTGCTTATATCTTGAAAAAAACGATCGACTGCTGCAAAAACGAATTTTGATATCATTGATATTTCATCCCATATTATAATTTGTACATCTTTCAATTTTTTACCATCTTTTGAGTTAGGTTTCACATTACACGTTATACATTCTGTTATATTCAGTGGCAGTTTAAACGTTGTGTGAAACATTTTGCCATTATTTAGTAAATTTGCTACAATACCTGTCAATCTAGTTATTTTCTTTGTAATATTGTAACGTCCGTAACAAGTGGAAATTGATACTTTTATTTGTTAATGGGTTTTTTGTTTGAAGTAAATATTCTTACCTTCTATGTTAGCGGGGATCTGATAGATGAAATAATAACTTTACAATTTTAGAGAACGGAACCTTACTAAATCATTGATTGTTTCGAAATGATAATAATTATCTTTTCGTACATTTTCTTACGTTTTCATACGTTTTAATTTTTAGGTACCAATCGAAGAATTTTATCAATCGCAGAAAATCGTAGATAACCGTAAGAAACCGCAGAAAAAAGTAAGAAACCGTACAATAACGTCCGAAATGTGTCCGAATTGAAACGGTTTTATGCAGTTTTGTACGGTTTTTTACAATTTTCTACGTTTGTTTTTTCCATACGGGTAAATACTCCCGGATGGAGTTTACAAGATAAAATTACGACGCGTTTCCAGTAGAATCTTGGCTCCAACTGACGTTTCGAATGCGATGATTTTTTTTATCGCCTAAACGAACTAAATAAAAAATGTTTAACCAAGCGTTTTCGCAATTAAGAATACCGAAGTTAAAAGTGTGTCGTCCGTTGCATTGGCGAAATACGTCGCAGGTCTAACATCTCCCTCTTTAGATGGTTGGACGTCGTGGAGATTAATCGCTTTTAATCAAATAATCTTAAATAATACAATAATTTAATCTTACATAATATCAAATAATTTTAAACAATACAATAATTTAATCTTAATTATTTTACTTCTAAGAAAGGCTTGAAGTTGCTCCATCGTGGGTTGGGTTGGTCAACACTGTCACCGAGATGTCGTTCCCATTCTTTACGCGTATTTAAATCGAAACGATTAAGCGTGAAATGCACAATTAAATCATTACCTAGCTGAGCAGCCCTATTAATAGTTGTGAAACTGTTAATGGGACTGAAAATTTCCCTCGAAATATGTTTAACTTTTGACGAAGTGTCGGATTTCATGGGCTTAACTGCAAATATCTCCGAAATGTGAGAGCTAATAGTATGTCGTTGATTTTCATAATAATCAGTTAAAGCCTTCCAAGCTCGTTCATAATTATCACCCGAAATGGGAAGAGATTTAATTTTTTCTAGAGCTTGACTTAGAACGTTAGTGTGAATAAAGTGTAATTTCATAATCGGCGATAAGTCTTCAAATCGGTGAATGACAGTGCGGAAAACATCCCTAAAATTCTCCCAGTCTGAGAATTTACCTGAAAATTTTGGTAAATCTACCTTTGAACGATTGAAATGAGACGTTACATTAAGCCGAACATGGAGGAATCGCAGCTGCGGCGGTAAAAGAGCCGGCCGTAGCGGATTTTTCCTTCAAAATTTTAAGGAAATCAAGAAATTCACCTTTGCGATCATAACAACCTTCTTCAACCCAATCAACGAGATCACTTGTAAAATAGACATGCTGCTTATCAATTTGCTGCTCGAAGAGAACATACTGCAGGCGTTGTATGCTGCTATCACTGCAGCGCAGTCAGCAGCTGAGTCAGGAATACAATCAGATGAGCAGATCATCAGTCGAAGTTGAAACGAGATATTGCATCAGCAGCCAGCAGTTAAATAATAATGCAAGGTCCAATAATATAAGTATTTGCTAATGCGAAATGGCATTCAATTTTCTCAAGACTAGTTAAAAGTTACAATTAAATTTGCAATAAACTCAGAACATTAGAGTTGCGTGGTGAGCGCTAATTGGCACGGCTATCTCAGGGGACAACACAACCCTACTGAACATATTCACTTGATTAATCACGTGATTAAACATGTGATTTAACATGTGAAAAACACGTAATTAATCATATGAATAAACACGTGTTTTTTACATGTTAAATCATGTGTTTAATCACATGATAAATAACTTGATTTAACATGTGAAAAAACACAGGTTTATTTATATGATTAATTACGTGTTTTTTCACATGCTAAATCACATGTTTAATCATGTGATTAATCACGTGAATATTTTCAGTAGGGAGGACTCGCACACGATCACACTCACAAATAATAACTCTCACAATGTAATTGTTAATTAGTGATTTATTTTTAATATTAATAACTATTAATCCGATGCGGGGGCCGTCTTCCGTGGTCGCCAAACCAGAAACAATAATCAGTTGCAAACAGCGCCTCGAAATTCCATGATTGTATGACCAGATTTCCTCTGAAA
Source organism: Torymus tubicola (assembly GCA_035583055.1). Classification (NCBI taxonomy): domain Eukaryota; kingdom Metazoa; phylum Arthropoda; class Insecta; order Hymenoptera; family Torymidae; genus Torymus; species Torymus tubicola. Next base: position 9,289 of record JAWWEQ010034218.1, read on the forward strand.
GTAACCTTCGAAACCAAAGAACAATATCCTCAAAATTAATATCTCGAGTCCACAAGTAATTCCCGTAACACACTCCTTACCCGCTCACAGAGCGATCATCGTGATCTCCCTTAACTCATTACCTCCGATTCTTATGGGCTATCGCAAGTCATCCTGGGATGCCGCACGTGGGCTCGGTAGTACACCGCACTCTCTCGTGCCGCACGCGCTCCTCTCTCTGCCGTGTACTCGCCGCTCTCCTCCTCTCTCTCTCTCTCGCCGTGCTGCCTCCAGAGGTTCTCCTCCACGTCGCGCAAACTCCCCGTACGCGAGCTCACTCTCTCTCTCTCTCTATCTCCCTCTCTCTCGCGCCCTTTCGCCTTCCGCGCGCGTGCGGTAGTGCGTGCGTAGCGCTCTGCTCCGGTCAAGATGCCGCCTAAGATGGCGGCGGTGCTGTCTCCGGAGCACAAGGTGCGTGATTGTGACTTCGTCACAAACACCCCCCGGACAAGCCGTTGATTAACTAGTTAGTACTCACCCTAGCCTTGGGCCAAGTAAACCCGCAGGAGCACTTCTTGTAAGTCCGGGGCCAGGTGGCTGACCGATTGGAAGTACTACAACACGGATGGACGAGTGGCAGTGGCCGGTTGTGCGGCTGTCGGGATCACGCAGGTGGCTGGATTCGCCACGGCTGGTGTCACGGCCGGAATTACGGTGGGCGGTGTCGAGTTGTTGGCGGTCCCCAGCAGGTCCCAACGAATAGTTTTCCTCCTGGGTGCTGCCTCGAACGTGCACCTTCGAGCATCGCGGGCATGAACGTAAGGTCGTGCCCCTTCGACCGCAGTTGTAGCAGAACATGCTCGGAGGCGCACGACACACGAATCGGATATGGCCCGGCTAGCGGCAATTAAAACAGGCACCGTGAGGAGGATCCATTTCGTCCACCGGCACCGGGCGGAGACCTTCAAACAAGACTCCCCGTAGTGGACATCACCGTAGACCGGGAAACCACCTGCTCCTTTCCTGCGACTTGTCCCAGGCGGCTGAATACGGACGTCCTTCTGTCTGGTTTACCCTCAACCTTAGGTGTCGCCTCCGCTGCTTGGCTGGGCGGCTCGACGGCTTTCACCTCAACTTCCTCGATATTCGGGCTGGCCAGGGTGGCGGGGGCCTGAATTGCTGGCGCGCTCCCCTCCTCGTTTGCGCGCCGCCTGGGGTTGAACGGCTCCCGTCGGCCGCTCCCCTTCGGCCAGTGAGTGGTCGGACAAATCGCACTCGGTGAGGGCTCGTCGTCGTTCTACTCCATACCGCCGGCTGGAAAAGGCTCTATATCTAGGAACGGAAGAAGCGCAAACCGTTTCAAACTGTCTCGACTCTCTTGCACGTATCGCGTATACCCGTTCGACTCGACTGCCCCCCTAACTCGACCCCAAGCTCTCCGGAGGATGGGCGGGGAATCGGGTTGGAACTATTACCATTGCCTGGCGGAGGAGGTACGCCATTATCGATACTTCTCTGTAACCACTTCTCTAGCTCTTCGGAGTAACTCAAATTCCGCCCGATCCACCCCTGCTTGAACCCTCTTAATGTCTCGCTTCAGGAAAGGCGGTACCGCAGGTGGAGCGATTATCGACACTTCCTCCGACTCCTCCGGTTCAGAGGTCTCTTGGGATCTCTTTCCGATTTTTGAGGTCTGGTGGACGGCTACCCTCCACTTGTACTCCGGCTGCATATCTTTCAACAGTTGGGCTTCCAGTCAATCAGCTTGGCTCTCAGATTCCACTGGGGAATTGAGCGGCGAGAGACTGAGGCAGGGGCTGGTGGATCCGCTGAACCGCTGGGGGTTATTCGATCCTGCTGGCTTTGACATCTCGTCCTTTTCTCCTGTAACCAATAATCTCAAAATTACAAAACACTTACATTAAACATAAATACACTTACTACGAGGGATTATAATTGCTACTATCTCCACCGTCATTCCCATCTCTCTGCTGTCGACACTCGATAGTGCATGCACCTTCCGCATCACCAAGTCCTCCAGTTGGAAGCATACGTCTCGACGAACCTTATTATGGTACATGGCTTACCGCTGGTGTGCTTTCTCGAGGTTTTTGGTCACGAGATCCCGTAGCACGTCTCATCACTTTATCGTGTCCAGCCATATTTTGGGTGACAAGCGTATTTTTTGGCCTTTTACCTCGACTTCTCGCCTAAGACTTTTGACTAGGGCCGGTTGTCGACCGTAGTTTAAGAACACTGGCGATACCCGTGTACTCGATTGGACGGCAGTGTTCAGGGCGTGCCGAAACTCATGAAGGTATTGGTGCCAGTTTCTGTGATCCGGCATGACGAAGGTAGCGACCATTGTCTTGATGGTCCTATTACTACGCTCCACGGGATTAGATTGGGGTCTCATCACGGGCGTAGATAGTCGGGGGCACCCCAGCGAAACTCCTCGAAGGCCTTAGCTACGTTTTTACCTGTAGCGGCCCGCAGAGGGCGTAACTTGATCCAGCGCGTGTACAAATCCTGAAAGACCACGACGTATTTATACTGGCCCGTACTCTGAGGAAATTCCATCAAATCGGACGCAACGACTGCCCATGAGCTCTCGATAACTCGACCCCCCATCCGTGACACTCGTCGCATTCCTGTACGAACTGGTATACGTCATACCAAACCCCCGGCCAATAGTACACCTGTGCAATTTTTTCATACGTCTTCTTGACCCCTCAAGTGTCCAGCAGTGGCTTCCGTGTGCGCATCGCGCAACACTCTTTTTCGATGTTCAGTTGGCACCACCAGTTTTCAAGTATCGTCTTTGCCAGTGATGGGGCCTAGAATGGCGTCCACTCTTCTCTTGTAAATTAACCAGTCCTCGATGTTTTAGGACTTGTACTTAACAGGATTTGATTGGATCTCCTCGACTCGTTTTAGATACCAGACATCTTTTACCTCCTGAAAGGCGGCGACCTCCATCTCGTGTCCTTCTTCCTCTAGGGTCCTCAAGAGCGCATCCGGAACCCGGTGTATCGCCCCCTTGCGGTGCTCGATTTTGACGTCCTACTGTGGCAGTTCTAATGCCCAGCGTGCTAGTGAACCACTTGGTTCCCTTAAACGCTGTAACCACCGTAGGGCACTATGGCCACCCACACCAGAGCTAAGCATTCGTTTTCCGTTGTCGAATAGTTCTTCTCAGTGCTTGATAGTACTCGATGTATGAATACTATCCGATGTTCTCCGTCCTCGAAGTCCTGAGACAACACCGCGCCTATGGCTTCGTTACTTGCGTCACACTGGACTGTGAATTCGCGAGAAAAGTCAAGTCTGGCCAATACCGATGCTATGGTAAGGGCTAGTTTCAGTTGCTCGAATGCTTGCTGCTGTTCTGCACTCCATTGCCGTGCCTGTGTCTTTTTGATGAATTTTAGCAACGGTAACTTGATCTCGTTCTCCCTCTCAATGAATCTCGAGTACCAGCCCACCATTCCAAGAAATCGCCGTAACTGTCTCTTGATCTTGGGCACTGGGTACTGCAGGATTGGCTCAACCCTCTCTGCGTCCGGCCTCAACCTCTCTCGATCCAACAAATACCCGGGATATATAACCCTCGAACATCCAAACTCACATTTCTTCCAGTTCACTGCTAGTTGTGCATCTCGAATTTTTGTTAATACGATCTCCAGCCATTTCTGGTGTTCCTCGAAGGAGTCCGACGCGATGATGATATCGTCGAGGTATCCGAACATGCTTGGTTCCATCTCGGGCCCAAATAGTGCATCAATTAGTCTCTGGAATGTTGCAGAGGCGTTGGTTAGCCCGAATGGCATCCTTTTAAACTGCCATAGGCCGAAGCCTGGCACCGCGCAGGCTGTATACTGCCTGCTTTCCTCATCTAGCTCGATTTGGAAATAAGCATTCTTCAAGTCGACTTTGCAGATGTATTTGGCTCGACGTATTTTATCCAGAATTTCATCCATATTCGGTATGGGTTAAGCATCCCCCTTGGTCCGTTCACTGAGATCTCGAAAATCAATGCAAAATCGAAATTTACCATGCGGCTTCTTTTGTATCACTGGGGCGTGGCACCACGCGCTGACAGAACGCTCGATGATTCCTGCGGATGCATCTCTCTTACAACTTCTTGTGCCATTTACCACCTTGCTGGTAATCGGCGTCTTGGGGCGTGGCAGATTTGAGTGTAGTTAGTAAGTTTGATATGGTGTTCGGTGAGGTGGGTGATTGGTGTTGAGTGCTGCTATTTCTGCACTGCCATTATTCAAACGTCCCTTCGCCCCTTTCTTCTTCTCTTTTTTACTCTCTGTTTGGCTGCTATCGTCAGTATCTGAGGACTCTTCCATTGCTGCGACTTCGTGCGTGGTACGGTCTGGCCCCACATACAACGTTCCTGGGATTCTCGATTTGTCTCGATGTGGTGGGGAGCGATATCCGCCTTTGATCGCTTGGCGTCTTTCGAACGTGCCTCTCGATTGCCTCGAAACTATCTAGTGTCTTATGCCACAGATAATCTTGATATTCTGGATGAAGATTGGAGAATGCGAAGTTTGGTTGTTCTCTTAGCGATGGAACTCTTTTCAGATGAGCGATTATTTTTCTGAATTTTGTCAGAAAAGGGGTCACCTTTTCTTTTAACCCTTGTTAACGGGATCGAAGCTCTTCCATCACATCATCTTCAAGCGATTCGTCGATAAATTGGCTTCTAAAGGCTCTCTCGAAGGTTGCGAAATTCCACGACACGATATCATCTTCGTAAATTTCATACCAATCTCCCGCTTCTTTAGTCAAGACGCTAGCTAGACATGGTATCATGCATTCATCCTCGATTCCTGTCGCTTTCTTGCACGCCTTCAGACGTGATAAAAATTGCTCTGGTAAATCTTTCTCGTCTCCTGAGTACCTAAGGCCCCAGCCTTTCAGTGTCGTTATCACCGTCAGGCTGTCGTTTGGGTACTCATCTCTGCCGTGGTTACTCAATCGCCTCGATCTGCTCTGCGTTCTGCGAGAATCATCGAATCGGTTTCTCTGGCCACGAGAGGGTGTGTATCGGTCCGTCGAATCCCCCGAGCTGTAGGGGCTCCAGTCTCGAAAGTCTGCTCGAAGTCTGTTTATCGACGAGGGTTCTCGATCTTCTTCCGATTCTGAGCTGCTGCTTTCTGTAAGTAGAATTTTCCAACGGTGCCTTGGGGTATAGTCGATGATATTCTCTCTGTTTACCTTAATAAATCCCCCATCCATAGGCTGATATTCCTCATCCAGCTCCGTTCTGTCATCTTGGCTTCTGAGGACTTTAGAGGTTGAGTGCTTTCTCCAGCTATCTAGTAATCTAGATGTTCCCTTGGGCTCGACTTTTCCCCATAATGTACTGTATGCACCTGTTGATTCTGGCCGTAGCCTGTGCTGGTTGGTATCCATGCCTTCACCTCCCATACTTTTCCAATCCTCAGCAATATTCCTCCTCGGAATTGCTTCCATTTGCATTTCCCGATGATGGAATTATTTGCGGCAATATTCCCGTCTTCGCTGTTCGTCGTCCTCAACTCGCCTTTTCTCGCTTCCTCCTTGGTATCTTGTGGTGCATGACTGTCGCTTAGCGCCATAATGAGCCTTTTGCCTCGACCATTTCAGGTACCCAAGGTACTTCAGTAGATAAACTAGGCCGGTTCTGGATCCCCCCACCACTCTACCCAGGTGCACACCTGAGCGTAAATAAATGACGTCATCGCCCGGACATGTGCCTTATTTTATCTTTCTTTACATAAACATTGATAACGATCGATAATTTAATACTGGTTTTATGTACTTATTTATATAAACAAACAAGAAAAAACATCAATAAACACGTGTTATTTATGTAAAGAAACAATAAAACAGCGATAAAATACATGTTATTTATATAAACATACACGAAAATATCAATATACGCATGATGCAGGTGAGAATGGGCGGATGCACCTGTCGGTAGTGCAGGTTGACGACGTTACCGACGCAGTCTTCGATGACGTAACGTGCACGTAACGTTTTTGAATATACACACTGGTGCATAGATCTTATCGCTCGTGATTCTTAGAACTTGGGATGCAATTACATTATAGTTCTCAAACCTTTAGGGAAGTCTTTAAAGACCCCCGCGGCGGGTGCGGGCGCACACGGGTAGGAGCGTACAAGGTGCGGGCGGGGCGGTGGAGCGCGGACGACTAGTAGCGTTTGTATATTCCTTATCGCTCTTGGTTCTTAGAAATTAAGAGTTTTTAATTGTGCTCTCTTTATACATTCTCTTTCATTATACTTACAAATTAAAAAATCGCTTAATTATTAGAATAAATTATATTTGGTAATATCAATAGAATTAAAGTGCCTATAATTGCTTCTCGTAAGAGAATCAAAATTCGCTTATTTTTTCGATATCTTTAGCCGTTAGCGATCTACAGACTGATTTAGTAGAATTTTTAAGTAACATTTTATATTTGACTTTTTTAAACGATGCAATATCGTTAGAGCATTAGGTTTTGTTTAGTCTGCTCGTTATCGTTTATACATCCTATCGTTAGTTTGTATTGTTCTTTAAGATCATATTTTATCTTCGTATGATAATATATGGCACGTGTGCGGGTTACTTGGAAATGCGGCCTCTTGGATTTCATGATAAGTTCTGAATCGGATCCAAAGCGTGTCGAGTTTAAAAAATCTTACGCAGAATTCTATGTGATTTTAGATGAAAATCTTGTAGATATCGAACTCAATAAGAACTTCATGCAAACTAAAATGCATCCACATTTTTTGCTTAAGGGTGCGATTGAAACGTTCAAAAATTGATGCTTTGAGATTACTATATGTTGAATGGAAATTAATTTTATAACGCTGCGTCTGACTTTGAAATGTAGTATTGTAAAATTCTTTGCCTCGATCAGTTTGTAAATTTTTTGGTATTTGACCCTTCAGCAAGATTGATTCCATTGCAGCTGTAACATCCTTGCCAGCTTTCTGTTTCACGGGTACAGCCCATTCATACTTTGAGGATATATCGATGACAGTAAGCATATATCTATAGCCGTTGTTTTCTCGAGCATATAGCTGCATTTTCACTAAATCAGCTTGCCAAGTTTCATCCAAGCCACGTACAATAAACTTCCGACCCTAGTAATTGCGTTGAGCTGGCTTATGAAGTTCTTTAACCACTTGATCTTGCATCTTATGTTTTATTTGAATTTCTTGTAATTTTGTCGCTTGGGTAGGGAATCAGTATCAGAAGAAAATTTATTCACAAAATTTGTCCACTTTGATTCCTTTTTTTGTTTATCTTTTTCTTTATCTTTATGATTTTGAAGTTTAGCATATGGTATGTTGCTATTCGCAGTACTATTTGATTTATCCATTCTTAATGAGTTAGTAAATGATAAACTTTATACTTGAAGAACTATCTATAAGTATTGTGTCCAGCTGTAGCTGCCTGAAGACCTCTTGCTACTTCCGATGATTTTCTACTACTGAGTATAAATTAATAAAGTGCTGAATTTATATAGGTTTTTCGCAGGCTCATAAAACTATTTAACCATCTGCTTTTATATTTACTATATTTTCTAATTGTTTGAATTTTTTATATTTCATGTTTTTTAATTTTTAAATTTGTGTATCAATTTCATCTCTATGAGCCTCAACGGGAGCTTCTTAGTTATTCAATTTTTTTCTCAAGTCAGTCGTTACTTCATACAAGCTTTTGATTTTCCGTCTAATGAGACGCTGCAGGGTATCTAAGATAACAGCATCAAAGTGACCGTCAGCAGTAACTTTGTATCCAATACCAGAGGGTCAACGGCTACTTTTACTTAATTTTTCAATTCTCATTTTAAAACGTTCTCGATCACGTGCCATTTGTTCCCATTTCCCACGACGTGCTGCTTGGCTAGCAAAAGTTCAAACGTACATTGTATGGAGTACTGCATCACGTGTGTCAAAATATACTTTCTTCATAGTATACACCCTGCTTCAGGAAGATCTTCAATAATTGAGTGTATTTCATTTGTATGACTAAGATTCCCAGCTGCAAACTCAGTTACTAATAAACAAAGTCGATCGACTAGTTCGTTTGGATTATCCCAGTAGATATTCCAATTTTATATCGAGGTAAAAGACCCTTTCCTTGAATAGGTGAGCGACGCAGTGATTTGTTGAAAAACGGTGAAATATAAGTTTTATACTTATTACTGGTTGAACGACGAATAGGCTGATCTTCTTTGTAATCCTTTCTAAATGCATTCGTCACTTCAATGATTTTTCGATAATTAGCAATGTCTTGAGAAGTAATGTAGTTTGCATCAGGCTGCTTCTTAAAGATAAGTTCAAGTAGCCCATACATTCTTAATTCTTATAAATAAATTATATAAGCATTTATAAACAAATTTTAAATAAATAGTTTGAAATTTAAATATTAAATATATTAATGATATTCAATATTAAAGTACAGTTCATATTGCGCAACTTATACGCTACTAGCTGTGCGCGCGCCGCCGCCGCGTGCGCACCGTGGGGTCTTCAAACACTTCCCTAAAGGTTTGAGAACTATAATGTAATTGCATCCTAAGTTCTGAAAATCACGAACGATAAGATCTATGCACCAGTGTGCATATTCAAAAACGTTACGTGCACGTTACGTCATCGAAGACTGCGTTGGTAACGTCGTCAACCTGCACTACCGACAGGTGCATCCGCCCATTCTCACCTGCACCATGCGTATATTGATGTTTTCGTCTTTGTTTATGTAAATCACATGTATTTTATCGCTGTTTTATTGTTTGTTTATATAAATAACACGTGTTTATTGTTGTTTTATCTTGTTTGTTTATATAAATAAGTACATCAAAACACTATTAAGATATCTTTATCAATGTTTATGTAAATAAAGATAAGATTATAAGGCACACGTCAGGGCGATGACGTCATTTGTTTACGCTCATTGTCACCTGTCTCACCTCCACAGGTGTGCACCTGGGGCGAGTGGTGGGGGGATTCAGAACCGGCCTAGCTTTTATCTACTTACTTGAGGTACTCCAATGACTCTCAAGTACCCTCGGAATAGCCTGTCTGCCTTGGCACGCGCACTACCATGCGTATTGAGTTTCAATTCTTTCAGGCTATTTTCTACTTCCTCGCTGGGCTTCCTCATGATGTCTCGATATTTTACCCGGTAGTCCCTCGAATTGTTGAGCTCCCTGATTCTAGCCTGGTAGTCGTCCATTTTCTTACTTCTCTCGGCAGCCACATTGTTATAAATGCGTGGCTGTCTCCTATTTTCGGTGAAAATTCCACCATATACGAGAAGGACGGGAAAGGAAAGTGCCATGAAAGAAAACTTGACCATTAACACGATTTATAATCACTAGACCTGGAAAATGAAAGAGTTTCTCGACCCTCTTATTTTTTTGGAAAGGTAAGGTTTTCCTCGACACTATTTCTTTTGAACGTCTGTCGATGGGGAGAGTAAATTCCCACTCTATTTGAAAAGAAAGGTAATTCCTACGACCCCTTTTTCTTCAAACCTTGAGCACCTGAACAGAAAATTTTTCCTCGACTCCCTTTCGCTTAAACCGCTTTGCAATTGTGCAAGAAATGCCACTAAATTTCTGAAATATAAATTTACTCAACTTTCTGGCTTCACTTTAATCCCCTTGGATTATTCAAAACTCCTGGAAGAGAAAAAAAAATTTCTCGACTTTTCCACTCTACGATCAACACCCACAATTTCACCTCTACCACGACACGATCTGTTGTTGCTAATTCGTATTAGTTGGGCGTCATTTGTAACGTAGTGACTTGCTATTCGTGGCTAAATCGCCACATAAATCCTCTGAATAGCCTAGCCGTCACCCTATCACTTTCCTCTACACCTCACAGCGACCCGACTACCTTCGATGACCTCCTGAGATAACCGCTGACGATACCTAGATACACTTAATTAGAGGGACAACACAGCACTCGCACACAATCACACTCGCAAATAATAACTCTCACAATGTAATTGTTAATTAGTGATTTATTTTTAATATTGAGTTGCAAACAGCGCCTCGAAATTCCACGATTGGATGACCAGATTTCCTCTGAAAATGACCCTCGAAACCAAAGAACAATATCCTAAAAATTAATATCTCGAGTCCACAAGTAATTCCCGTAACGCACTCCTTACCCGCACACTCACCACGAATTTTAACTACTCACACGCGACTATTACTTCCGTAAGTTGATTCGACTTCTTCGGAGGTTGATGAGCAAGAGAGCGATCATCGCGATCTCCCTTAACTCATCACCTCCGATCCTTATGGGCTATCACAAGTCATCCTGCGATGCCCGTACAATGTGCCATCCTGCGCACCCCTAAGGCTCGAAATACGCACGCGAGTCTATAACCTCACGCACCGCATGCTCTATTGCTAAGTATCCTTCGCGCGATCTCTTCTTCCCTACCCGCGCGCACCCCTCCAGCCGCGTTCTTCCTACTCTTACAGGTGCGCGCGGTACTCAGCGCACGTGGGCTCTGTAGTACATCGCACTCTCTCGTGCCGCGCACTTCTCTCTCTCCCGTATACTCGCCGCTCCCCTCCTCTCTCTCTCTCTCTCTCGCCGTGCTGCTTTCGGAGGCTCTCCCCCACGTTGCGCAAACTCCCCGTGCGCGCGCTCACCCTCTCTCATGTGTGCATACCGCCTCCATGTATATAGATATACATTGTGTATATTTTGAAATGGAAAGGGTAAACATAGTATATCTATAGAAATGGAAGTTTTCTTTCAGTGTAAGTTTTCTTTGTACACTATATTTTTAGTGTAGATTTTATTTTTATGCTTTAATTTACCACATTCTACATTTGCATGGTTTAGTAATAGCAGTTTCAATTTTTTTTCTACTTTTAACTCTTGACAGGGCCACGTATAATTGACTATGGCTAAAGAGTACTGTCCATGTGATTTATTATGATTGTTATTACAAATTATATTATGATTGTTATTACAAAACCTAATCGTATGGGAAATTGTTTGTGACCCATATTAAATGGAAATTCTTCTTTAGATGGTGATAAACATATTCTTGGAATTAACACTAATTTTCCTATGTTTTTGCCACTTAAAATGTGTGCTTTAATTGAATAGTTCAGCATTTTCTTCACTGATAAGCTTGTTCTATTACAAAAACCTCCATTTAAATTTGAATTATTTAAAAGGATCACTATTGCATCGACTTATAATTTCAAATTATGTGGTGGAAGGTCATTGGGAGTTAATTAATTAAGCAATTCAGTTGGTAAAATATTCAATAGTATGCACTTCCATTCTGTTTAAAATTTCATTATTAATGTTAATAATATTATTATTCTTTGGTGCCAGAATAATTTTATTGTTTGAATTTTGTGACAGATAAAATCTTTCTCAAAATTTTTTAACATTCTAGTAATGTACTTAATTTACACATAGTATAAAATAATTTAGTATCAAATTGTAGCTATTTATTATATTTACATTCTTCAGTCTTTTAATGATGTTTATTTACGTATTTATTTTTAACAATTAATGAAATTTAGTAAACTTACATACATATGTAGAAAATAAAAAATTGAATTTATAATAAATTTATATTGTAATACTTAGTAAAAATTATCATGATAATTACAACTTACTATTATATGTATTACAGAATTATATCGACATATACCTTGTCACGGTCAGCCGTGCCGACGTCGGTGATAACTAAGCAATTAGGAGCTTAGTTATCAAAACAAGAGATGG